>RJWJ010034807.1:0-17013 GCA_004363605.1 Indri indri | reverse complement strand
GCTGCAGATTTCTAAAAGAGGAAATTGGTCCCACTCCAGTTGATCTGCATTTCTCTTCAATACATGGGAAAATTCCATGAGGACTCATACTTGGCGTTTTCCATTATGACAATTCCATGCCCTTTTAGAAATCTGGTTTCTAAATTTGCTTTATGATAATACAGCTATGCCAATGGTGTTCTCATTTAGTGCTTTGATGATAAAGGTCACTCATTCTCTCAAAGGAGCCCTTAAGGACTGAATATGTTTTCAAAGGCCAGAAATATTTCAGCCATTGAAAGTAAAACAACCCCTTTAATAAAACATGCTCAGCTTAAGGATATTTAAAAACTTAAAAAAATACTTCCTGCTTAATTGACCACATGAAGTCTCCACTTGAAGTCAATTACCTTGTTTTTATGGGTATTTGTGTCATTAGAGCTTTTAGAGCAGATAGATTTAAAAGTTAAAAAAAATGTATGCAACAAAAGGGTATTAAGATATGTCTTAATTTGCACTTGTGGGTTAGTTCATAACCTGAAAGCAAAATGGGAGCCAACAAAATATCTAATATGAATGGAGATTGTAATGTATTTAAATTCATGGATTAATTTGGCACATAGTACATGTTAGCAAATAAACAGAAAATGATCTGAAATGCATGGACACACTGAAATATCTTCTTTATTTTCTGTATCTATAAAATGGAATATTAAAGCATAATTTTTCCAGTAATTATATGTAAAGAGGAAAAAAAGCATCTTGATTCAAAGTGGCTAATTTAAAAAATAAATATATTGGTCAACAAATGTCTTAATAAATTTCCCCTACCACTTTCTTTTAATACTCTGTAGTTTAAAATACCTGAGTTTCTAAAGTGGGTTTGGAAATGTTATTGCTGATATATTTATGTGGCTCATAGCTAGGTGACATTGAAAATAGTTTGAATGACAAAAAAATCTATAACCCTAAACTCTCTATAGGTTTGATAATCATAATCATAATTATTAGATTTGATGATAATGATTATCATCAAATAATGTGAAAATTGAAAGAAAAAATATTCTGCAGGTAAAACTTAAAAATGAGCAAAATGGAAGATATGCCTTTATACATGTCCCAACATACAAACATTTTGTAACCAAAAAATTAGCATGCTTTACATGGTCATGTGATTATCATCAACTAAACCATTGGGGGCTGTCTAAACAGATATATAGAATAAAAAACATTAAGTGGACATTGAGTAGATATGATTCTATCAAGAACCTTAAATTCAATTCAGGGCATTCTCTTATAAGCCTAACTATGACTAAAACTGTATCACTCAAAAGATAAATTGAAAGATATAAGGATTTTTAGACTGAATATGAAAAGCTTGATTGGGGAAAAAATCCCGGACTTATTTAAGTCATGGTGTGCAGTAAGATAGCCAAATTAAGATCATTAAGTAGAATTTACAAGAGAACAGATGTAACTCAGTATTTAAAATTAATTTCTCTCATTATAGCTACTAGCACAATCTTGTGAGATTGAATTCTTACATGTAGTATTCTCAAGGTCAGGTTGATTACTGGTCATGGATGCAGTTGAGGCGATGCCTGTGGTAAATAGTAAACTAGTCCTGCATGATCGCCTAGAATTATCTATTTCTATAACAACTTAATTAGTGCTAAGTCAACTTATGGTATATATTTATTATAAATTTATATTAAATATAACATATCTCATCTTACATTTTGACCTCTTGACCTCTTGTTTAAAGAAGACAAATTCTGTAATTAAGAAAAAGTATAATAATGAATTCTTAGTTTATTTCCTCATGTTTCTGAATAAATTGAATAAATCAGATAAAACATGTATGAGAAATAAGTACATGTACAGAGAAAGCTAGCTTTGTAAGAAAACAGCATATCACTTATTACCAAAAGTATATAAGCAATGTAACACTGCGACATTTGTTAAATAAAATTTCTGGACACTTCTAACTGGTTTGAGGTATCAGGGTAAGTTTTCCTGAGGAAATGCCATGGAAACTGTGATGTGAAGAATGACAATGAAATAATCCAGAAAAGGTAAAGGACAGAATTGCTTGGGAAGGGGCTGGGGCATTTCAGGCAGGGGCAAATTGTATGCAAAAGATTGCATGTGGGAGAGAAAGCATGGTAAGATGAGAAACGGAATAACTTCCAGTTAAGAGCTCACAGACCCTGAAGGACGGGGAGAAAAGAACCACCACCAGAAGGCAGAAGCAGAACATGTAGGGCGTATAAGGAGTCAGTAAGAGTTTTGCTCATAACTCTAATCGAAATGAGTAGGCATTAGATAGTTCAAAGCAGGACACCTTTTACTTGTTCGCTTGTTTAAAATTACTCTTTTTTTCAAAGTCAATTATTAATTAAACAAGGGCAAGTATAGATACAGTGAGCAAGGTTGGATGATGATGACAAGTGAGACCATTTTGATTATGGTTGTTTCTTGGATAAAGGAGGAGTAGAGATGGGAGAGGGAATGTTTAAACTACAAAGTTGACAAGAAGTTTAACAGATATTTGTATTTTAAAAATTTAGAACTTATGTTTTCTCAAAATTTTCTCAATTTTATATGTCACTTTATTTCTAATATGTGGTTTTAACGGCACAGTCTTAAATAAGATTACTGACAACTGCAGTAATCTAGAGTTTCTATGCAAGGTAGGCTGACCTTAGTTGATGTACCCAGTCTCTGAGCATTTCCAAGATGTTAGTAAAGACATATTTCAACAACCAGCTTTACATTTCAGTGGCTTTCATTTCAATTCTTTTATGAAAAGCATTCTTTGGTGAATGCTATTGTTACCTGTCTTGTAACCTTGCCTTTAGCCAGCACCAGAGAATATTGATTATGATGAATTATTCAGAATTGCACCATTGTGTGTGTGTGTGTGTGTGTGTGTGTGTTGGAAACATCAAAGGTAACATATTACTGGTTATGATGGGTCTTCTCTGTGGGGCACTAGAGCTCACCTATTTACTCTGTACAAAATATAGCAGAATAGAAATGCTGAAAGTAGCAAGGTGAGCCAACAAAGGAAAGAGTAAGTTTCAGTGTTTATCCGGCCTCTATGAGGAAAAGACGGAATAGTTTTTGAGGGATGGGACTATTTTAGTTACTAGATTTATCATCTCTAATTAGAAAGAGTTTGTTTAGAAAGACACTCCCTCCCCAATATATTGCCTTTGGAATATATCATAAAAAATTACTCAGCTATCTTGGTTATGTTTCCAGTTGTGCTCAACAATGATTTTATGCTAATACTGATCCCCCACAGGCCCGGTTGCACACTCCCAAGATGTTGTCTCTAAGGTGAAACTTTCAAAATGTACCACCTCCTGTGTCACTTCCCATCATGCATTTTCTGTTTCCTCATGACTCAGGCTTCTCTACATTCACACTCAGTCTCTTACCTGATTATCAATTCTGCTCAGACCTGATCACTGAAGACTGAACATTATTAGAATTCAAAAACTATTTCCATTAGACCTTGAACAAATCCTATACACCCAAGGACACATCTTGGGCAGAACCCACTCCAGTCTTTTGTTTATTGTACTTGTTTTCTATCATTGCCATAAAAAATTACCACAAACTTAATGGCTTTTCTCAACAGAAATTTATTATGTTATAGTCACATAGGTCAGAAGTGTGGCATGGGTTTCACATGGGCTAAAATCATGACGTTGTTAAGGCTGTGCTCCTTTCTGAGGATCTGGGGGAGGGTCCCTCTCTTATCTTTTCTGCATTCTACATGCCCCTGCATTCCTTGGTGTGTGGCCCTCTCCCTCCATCTTTAAAATCAGGGACAAGTTGACTCTTCTAACAATGCCATCTTTATGACCTGGCTTCTGCATTTGCATCTTTTTTATTGACCTTGGCTAGAAAATATTCTCCATTTTTCTTTTTTTAAATTTTTATTGGGGATATATATATTATATATATGTATATATATATATGTATATATATTTATAAAATTTACCATCTTTACAATTTTTAAGTTTACAGAGCAGTGATAATAAATACACTTTTCTTCTTCTTTTTTTTTTCCCCCTGTCTCTTCCCCTACTTTTTTCCCCCTCCCCAACCTCTGGTAACCACCAGTCTGGTCACCGTTTTCATGAGATCCCTCATACGAGTGAGGACATGAGATATTTGTCTTTGTGTCTTTGGCTTATGTAATAACATAATGGCCTCCAGTTTCATCTGTGTTACTACAAATGACAGGAGTTCACTCATTTTTATGGCTGTACAAAATTGCATCATGTATATTTACTACATTTTCTTTATCTATTCATGCCCTGATGGGTACTTAGGTTGATTCCACATTTTGGCTATTGTGAATAGTGCTGCAATAAACATTGAAGTGCAGATATCTCTTTGCTATATTGAATTCCTTTCCTTTAGATATATACCCAGTAGTGAAATTGCTGGATCATATGGAAGTTTTATTTATAGTTTTTTGAGGAACCTCCACACTGTTCTCCATAGTGGCTGTACTAATTCACATTCCCACTAACAGTGCATGAGTGTTACACATCCTTGTTAGCATTCGTTATTGCATGTCTTTTTGACACAAGTCATTTTAACTGGGGTGAGACTATATCGCGTTGCGGTTTTGATTGCATTTCTCTGACGATTCGTGATGTGCATTTTTTCATATATCTGTTGGCCATGTGTATGTCTTCTTTTGAGACATGTCTGTTCAGGTCCTCTTGCCATTTTTTAATCAGGCTATTATTTTTTGCTGTTGCGTTCTTTGAGTTCCCTATATATCGTGGATATTAATGCCTTGTCAGATGAGTAGTTCAAAAATATTTTCTCCCTTTTTGTGACTTGTTTATTCACTTTCTTGATTGTTTCCTAAACTGTGCAGAAGCTTTATAAATATATGTAATCCCAATCGTCTGTTTCTATTTTGGTCGCCTGTGCTTTTGATGTCTTTACCACTGGAAATAGAGTATTTTATGCCTTTAAATATGATCGGATTATATAGTCAATTCCAGAAACCCTAATTCAGAAAATTCATCTTATAGATCTATTCTTCTAGCACCAATCTCAGTATCAAATGTATTTATATTTTGTTGTATTTTCTGACTCCACGTATGAAAAAATAAAATTATTCAGTGCTTCAGTAATTAACTATTGTTTCTTGACTTTATTGGCATATCTTAAACACCAGCCTCATTTTCTTTTTTTGATAATCTAAAAACCTATTATCTATAATTTATTTTCTAAGTTAAAAAGAATAATTCTTTGATAATTCCCAACCCATTTTTATCATTCCAATCTAATTGAAGGTCTAATTGCCTACACTGCTGTCTTTCACTTTTTGAATTTTGCTTTTTCAATTATTTTCTGTCTGTGGTGCATGTGTGTGTGCACACATTTGTGTATCTATAGTGGTTTTCTACTTGACCACCCAATTCCAAGGTTGAAACAATGTTATATCACTTAATTTTTTAACACTTTACAGAAGGAAATGAGCACAGAAGGAAGTCAATAGCTTATTATAAGATTAATGTAAGATTAATGTATTCCTTTCTAAGATACATATATATATATATACACACACATGCATGTGTGTGTATATGTGTACATACATGCATAATGTTAAGAAAAGGGAACACTTACACACTGTTGGTGGGAATGTAAATTAGCACAACCTCTATGGAAAACAGTATAGAGATTTCTCAAACAACTAAAAATACAACTACTATTCAACCTACCTATCCCACTCTTGGGTATCTAACTAAAGGAAAAGAAATCATTACATCAAAAATATACCTACACTCATATGTTTATTTCAGCACTATTCATAATAGCAAAGATATAGAATCAACAGGTAATTGAATAAAGACAACTTGGTATACACAATGGAGTATCATGCAGCCATAAAAGATGAAATCCTGTCTTTTGCAGCAATATGAATAGAACCGGAGGCCATTATCTTAAGTGAAATATCTCAGAAACAGAAACATAAATACTGTGTGTTTTCACTTACAAGTGGGAGCTAAATAATGTGTACACATGAACATAGAGTGTGGAATAATAGACATTAGAGATTTGGAAGGGTGGGGATATAAGAGAGGAATAGATGATGAGAAATTACTTAATGGGTACAATGTACATTATTCAGGTGATGGATACACTGAAAGCCCAGATTTGTACCACTATACAATATATCCATGCAACAAAATTGAACTTGTAGCCATTAAATTTATACAAACAAAAAAGATAAACACATATATTTATATTCTTTTTAGAAATACTGATGAAAAATTGTTGGAAATTGTACAGTCAAGTAAATAGGCTTCTAATTTCTGGCATTAAATAAATGTACCTCTTGCATGAATTGGTCACTCTTGCTTTTCGTGAAGAAGATGCACTATTTAAGATTTAAGTTTTCATTTGTTTTTTTAAATTATAGAGTAAGAATTATTAACAATTAATACATATATTCTAATTTACACAGTGACATATGTTACTTTCTTTTCATCATCAAATTCAGTGAGAATAATAGTATTGTCTTCTCTAATTTATAGACGGGGAAACTAAAGTTTAGAAAGTTTAATTAATTGCCAATATTTTCACCAATTTTAGTAGAGCAGAAAGAAAACTTGAACTATACTCTAAGCCCTTATATAAATACCCCAGAGTAAGTGCATAAACTAATAATGTGCAGCAGTTGAACTCACAAGTCTGTGTCTCGATTTCAAAGCTTGAACAAATGAACTAAGCATAATGATGCTAGATACCCTGTTCATGCTAAGCTTGTTTTATTTATAGGAATTTGTACATTACTTCGGCTATGACCTGAAAAGAATGTGGCAAGCTTTTTTCCTTTGAATTATCTTTCAGCAAGAGAAGCTGTTCCAAGGGCATAACTTGCAATTATCTATGGTTTAAGTTAATACTTTGACAAATTGTTCTCCAGAGGGTTTTTTTTTTTTTTTTACTATGACTACCTAGCCCAGGAAATCATTGCTATTCCCATTTACCTTATTTATAACCACTGAAATGTCAAGTTGATTTGGTAGGTCTAAGTCATTCTTTGATAATTAAGTAAGTGAAACTTAGAAAGTTTTGAGATTTTGTTATGCTGGGAGATAGATGGTTTTATAAAGACTTGTTTGAGAAAAGGAGAACACTAATTACTCACTTTGGAGTGAAAATAATATTGCCATATATCTTTCATTTGTGAGTGATAGTTGTGATTTTCAAATATTTTAGTTCTTCAAATAATTCAAATTATGGCAATTTAATGGCATAATGATTAATTCAAATAATAATAAGAAACCATCTATATGGCAAGGTTTAATTAATTAAAAATGAAAAAATAGACTTAAAATGGCAATTTCCCCCTATTCAACAAATTTGTTTTGTAATGCCAGGTACTACTCTTGATTACATTTCCATCCTTGGCCTAAGTGTGGTTTTCCTCCAAGTGTCTATGTTTAGACCTTATTATACTTATATACTTTCCTTAGAGGGCCTCATCCACATTCCCATGGCTTCTACCATCAACTCCTTCTGATGTTGCCTTTATTTTATGGTAAGTGTGCATAGATTTGTCTCTCAGATCCCAATGTTTGTATCAAGCTGAGCATTGAACAAGTTCACCTGTAATTTTCATTCAGATTCATAAAATCAGATTTCTAAATTTTGTCTTTTATAAAACTAATATTTATTAAGCATTTGGTGACAAGTGATTATGATGTGGTCAGGGTGCATCTTCATGCCGACTGCATTTCAATTTTGTCATACTTGGCAAATAGGCAATTTTATCTCTAAGTTTACACATATGTAAAATGGTAATAAAATGATAGTAAAAACTTAATAATATACCTAAAACAGTGTCTGAAAAGTTATTAAACATCCAATAACTGTTTAGCTATTATTATTGTTAAATATATATATAATCCTTACCATATCCCTGTGAGGTAGACAGTATCATCCCCACTTAGTAATAAAAACTAAGAGCAGTTTGGGAATTTGTTCCGGCATCTAAGACACTAAGTGAAAGAGCCAGGATTGGGTTCATGTGGTTCATGTATTCTTGTTTTGTCTCCCTGATTTGTTAGTCATCTCTCCAATAAAATCTCTCATCTACCACATAATATATCCTAGTATGCATCAATTTAACAATTTTCTTGACTTCCATTTCTTTACTCCACCCAAAGTCCTTTTCCTAAATATTTCTTCATTCATCTCATAGCCTTGTCAACCATAGCTTGTCTTATTTCTTTCCATGTTATTTAAATATTCTACAGATTAATTTCCCACTTTAGTCTCCTCCTTCTCTAACTAATTGCTCATACCTGGCCAGGTTATCTTCAGGGAAGTCAACATAAGCCTGTAGTTCTTATCTTTCAATAACTGAAATGACTCCCATGTCTTTCAAATTTAAGCCCGAACTTATTCACGTTACTAGATCCCCTCTAAAATCAAAATCTTCCCTTTTCTATGTTTCCAAATTGTCTTAATCACATGAATATTATAATTTAGCTATAACTAGTCTTTCATTTCTTTAAACATCTGTGAATCTATAAATACTATTTCCTTCCTGCATCTTCTTTTTTTCATTAATATCTCTTAAATGTATTTTTTCTCTCCTATTTTTTCTCTGACCACTTTTGTATCTCTTCATTGTCTGCTATAAACTTCAATAAGAGCTTTTATGCTACAAATATGTATTTGTCTCTTTATCTATTAATCACCTAACAAGAGGGACTCATAAATACAAAAACGTTGATGTCTTCTTACCACATTCTGAGTGATTGGCATATTATCTTAAAATAATAAACATTCAAACATGTAATAAATTAATTAGCTAATGTTGACAACCAGAAATTGCATTCCATGTGATTTTGCTTTCTCTTTCATTTAGCCAGATATATTAGTTTTTGTTTGTTTTTGTTGTATTTCTTTTTACACCCCACTAGCTCTGGTTTCCAGAGATTGAGATTCATGGAATAGTAGGTTGGCAAAAAATAATTCCAGGAACTGACACAGATTTGCACAAAGTTTACCTGTCAGAATGGACTAGGTTATGCTACAGTTTTGAACAGCATCAATATATCAGTATCTTAAAATAAGGAAGTTTAATGATCACTCATTCTAAATTCTATGTGAATTAGTGGGGTAACTTCTCTGCACGTAATCTTCAACATTATTTTGTGATGTCGTCATGTCAGTGCCATTCTCCGGGCTTCACCAGAGCTGACACAGAGAGAATTTGGGAGATGAGTACTGGCGATATTAAAAAAAAAAAAAAATTCACATAAAAAGGCACAAGACATTTTCACTTATATATGGTTGACCAGAACTACCTATTTGGCCAAATCATACTTCAAAGCAGAAAATTATATCACTCTGTGTATATTAAAGCAGAACATAACCTAAAATTAGTGAACATTAGTCCTTTGTAATTCAACTAACATTTGTGTTCAATTAGACGCAATTGCTCAATTGCATTGTTTGATTGATTGAGTAATGTGCTATTGTTCTTATCTTTGTTTTATGATTTTTGTCTTTTTTTCCCTGGCTGCTTTTGGGTTTTTTTTCTTTATCATTTGTTTTGAGAGCAATTACATCACACTCTGCCTTGCTTTAGTTTTCTTCATGTTTCTTGTGCCTGGAGTTTACTAAGTCTCTTGAGTATGTGGATTTATAACTTTCATTAACTTCATAAAAATTTTGGCCATTATTTCTTCAAATATTTCATTCTGTCACCTCTCACTCCTTTAGGAACTATTTTACACATATGTTTGCATGATATTGTCTTATATCTCACTGAAGCTTTATTCAATTTCAATCTTGTATGCATGCGTGGTTTTCATTTTATATAATACTTATTATATCTTCAAGTTCATTGACATTTTCTTCTGCAATGTCTAAGATAACATTGAGTCTATTAACATGGTGTTCACCTCACACACTTTAGTTTTTATCCCCAGGAGTTTTATTTGTACATTTACATCTTCCCTCTGTCTAACTAACTACTTGTGCATGTAGAATACAGTTTTAATGACTTTTAATGTATTTCCTAATATTACACACCTCATCCCATGGTGTAATGCTTTATTTGTGCCTTCTGTTCAATATATAGTCCAAATATATGTCAGCATTTGGATACACATAGATTATGTCTCTGGACACACTGGGCCACTAAGAGTTGAGCTCAGGCCAACCTAACTTTCATTATCAGACTTCCACTAGCCCTCACTCAGACCCGTGGATATCAGGGGCATTTTGAATTTCCCAGGATTGCCATGAAATCAGAGCTGGTATCATATAATGCCTGAAAAACCTGAGCATTTTTATTTTCCTTAGTGCATAATTGCTCTAATGATTTAATCACCAGAGGGGAGAGTTTTGCTAAGTATTATGATGTGATTTGGAAAAAAAAATTAAAGATAATAGGATTATGGGGAAATTAAGTATACTAAATAAAAATATCTGCTTTGAGTTTTAGTAACAGAGGTTATTTGACTCTCAGAAGAAAACACTTATGATTTTGGAGTAGGTGTTTCTCATGACCATCCTTAATGAATTTTACCTTCCCCTAGGGAACTATTCCAATAGCGCTCATATTTTACCTTGTCCATTCAAAATGCTACAGTTTGACTAAGCCCAAATATCACTCATTACATTCTTAATTTGTGTTTTATTCACTTAATCATTCTCTTCTTTCAACATATATTTTTGTTGGCCTGTTTTGTGTCAGACCCTTACTAGCTCCTTCATTTTCAGAGGTGAATAAGATAATGTGAATTCAATCCTTTGGACACAGACTAGTAACATTTAGCTCACTTAGACTTACCAATTATGTGAAAAATATTCTACGACAAATTCTGATTTATAGAACAGATATTACTATGTTTGTTTTGTGACTTTCTGCTAGAGTTATCACTTCCCGAAGACGAAGAGCTTGTCATAAACCTGTCTCTGGAAAGTGTCCTGCCCAGTACAGGCATGGACACAGTAATTGTTACATTAAATTTAATTGGTGGATTTTAGCTTCTGTATTTATAGGATTTCCAGGAAACACCTCAATTCTTTATATAATTTAAGATGCACACACACACACAAACACATACACACATACTTATGTATACATCCCTCTACTCTAAGTATTCATCTGGAAAATTATACTCAGATGATAAGAAGTGAATTGCTCTGATATGGATGAGAGAATATGCATTTGATATTAATATTACAATTTATTACTTAATATAAGTAGGAAAGAATTTGAAAAGCTAAATATTTTATGGTAAAGATCCCCTCATAAGGAAATATAAAAGTTCAGTACTAAAAATGCTAATGCTAAAAAAACTTAGATATTGAAAGTATGTATTTTATGCAAAATCAATTTCCTACTGTACACAAATAGTTTCACAATAAAATATTATATTAATATATATATTCCATAATTAAACAATAGTTAAGTTAAAATATATTAAGTAAAATCCTCAAAACCTAAGCAAAACATGTTTTAAAATATTGTGTTGTAATCTGAGTGGTTTTGCAGATAATCTACCATTTTCATAGCTGATTTCATTAGCAATTTCCTTCTTCTAATGACTGTGTAATTAAGCCATAATGGGAAAAGTACATTGATGTATATTCATAGGGAATTCATCACAACAAAACAAACCATAATTAACTACAAACCGAAAATGCATTTTAATTTATATAAAGATTTCTTCCATACAACTTCTTTTTATTGTTAAAAAAAGAACAAAATATTAAATAATAAATAAATAGTTCTTGATCTAATGGGCCACAGAATAAAAATCATTTTTGGTTGTTTGTTTTACTCTACAGTTATTTAGACTGTTTAATATTTTAGTTACTATAATTAAATTGATATAATTGCCTCCTAGTATAATCATATTTGTTAGAATAACAGGACAAAACAGTTACTACACTGCCACTTACAGTGAAAATTTGTTTTTGTTTTTAAGTGAGAAAAATACTACTTAGATATATGTGTATGTATAAATTCTAAAATCTAAAACATTTTCATTTTACCTGAAAATTTGAGAGTCAATATTTTCTGAGATTAATGTCAAGTTTCGTTTGTATCTTCAGGGCATTAGTTACAGTTTCCGTGATATGCACTTTTGAAATTCAAACTATACAATAGGATAAAATAAAAGTTGTGTCATATACTCAATTTGCTTAATTTTGTATGCTTACATGCAACTAGTTTATTATTTAAACAAAAAATATCTGAACAAACACAAATAATGTCATTTCCTTAGAAAGTTTTTTTTACGTAAGTAGAAAATGCACATCTCTCAAAATGATGTGTCTATCTTATCAATTCAGTTGTTAGGAAGTATAAGTCACATGTTCTCATACCAGTGTATGGGTGTCCTGGAAATGACAAGGTACTTAAAATTGGAAATTGGACACCATAGCCAGTCTCTGAACTTTTCCCCCTGCACAGTTTCAAAATATTTGTATTCATTCATTCCTGCATGTATCATTCATTTAGCAAATATATATTTCATAAGATATTTTGGACTGGGAAGATTTTTTTCAAGATTTAGCTAAAATGAAATCAACTATCTTTTACTCTTATTAGAAAGAAAGTGATTGTCTCCGCTTGAGAGCAGGACATTGTAATACAGAAGCCTAAATAAAACACTGAGATGGCTATCTGAATCGCTATATAAGAAACATCACATTAATGGGAGGCATCTGCATCTCTCAAGTTACTCCGATGCCTAAAATTGAGCCCCAAACACAGACATGTTTCACTAACTAACCTCACCTTCTAAAGTCACAGCTCCCTCAAGGAAGGTTAGTAATGAATGGCTCTGCTAATTAGACTTTAACTGTGTTGGTTTGGGAAACTGCTTAGCAACATGACTCTACCAGTATAATTGGCCCAGAAGAGGCTATGGCAATCTTTAGAAATACTGGTGAAATGGAATTGAAATTTTTTAAAAAATAAAATATTTTTCTTAGGATATCAATGAATAAGACCAACAATGTCCTTAGTGATTATTGAGAATAGGGTACCAGTATTCCTAATGTGAATATCCTAAAACATTGAGCCTAGAATTTTGGATTGTATTGATGCATGTGTGTGGTGGGTATTGTTTCCAGCAAGGAATACAGAATGGGCTGCAATTAGAGAAGCTATGCTATAATCATTATAAATTGGGTTATATCAAAGTGGGGAGGAATAAAATACTTAGGTATATGGATAGATTGGTAGGTAGATAGATGGATAGATAGATGTGATATGGATATAGCTACAAATGTAATACAGAAGGTGATATTTCAGTGGATTCTATTAATATGAGTATAACTCCAGCAGGTGGAAATATATTGAAGTTTATTGTCAGCCAACATAAGAATCAAATCAATGTGTTTCACAGATTTTGAGTAAGAAAGAACAGGAAAATGCTACATAAAAATGAATTAGGATTCTTGATAAAGAGGAAAGAGATGTTAATTTTGAATCACCTAAGCAAAAATGGGACTATGATGGAAACATACGGAATGGCTCATAGAATTTAAACGACAATTCATGAACCTGATTTGGACACTGAAATTATCGTGGAAAATTCCATCCAGGTCATAAGCAGGACTATTTTCAAGACACTTCTATTGGAAAGAGAGACTATATGGTTGGAAATGAGGGTGAATGCAACCAAGATAAATGATCACTCATCTCTTTTATCTTCCTAGCAAAAGAGCTAAACTACTTTCTGCAGACTCCATGGCAGTCATGATGTTAAGTGACCAAGTTTTGATTAAAGGACTATGACAGGAAGTAATGGGCACCAGTTCTAGACCCAGAGCCTAAAACCTTTCACACATAATATCATTTATTTTTTATCTACCTAATGAAATGGAGGCATCCTTAGAGTAAACTTGGGAGCCCCAGATTAAAATAGATAGAACTGTAATGTGGAAAGAGTCTGCATACCTAAATCACCACTTGGAGGAAAGGCATCCAACCAGAATTATTCATATTGAACAGCTGCAGATGTGGAATATTTTTTTTTATTCTGTTAGGTCACAAAAATTTTATGGTTTCACTTTTACTGAAACCACTATTATAGTTACTAATAAAATACTATTCATTTATTAATAATTGTAAGTTGGGTACCACTGCTTTGCATTTTTTACTTAGGAAATCATATAACAAAAGTTTTTTGGGGGAAATTAACATAATTCAAGTAAAAATTATGTAATACAATGGTAGGAGAAGAGAGTTGACCAGTTATAGTCAATTTCATAATTCAGTATGAAATGATGACCTGGATTATAAAGACAGTTCCTATGATTTAGTTGGTGGAATTTAATTTAGAGAGCTTTTAATCCAGAAGAATGTTTATACGATCATGCATTTACTCAATTTGACAAATGATAAATTTCATTGATGAAGCATAGAAATATCTGTGGTTCTGGAATTTTGAATGAAGTAGAGTCTATCTGTTAAGACTTGGAATTTTATGCTTTATTCTGGCAGACTTTTTGAGCCTCAAAAATGTAACAGATGTTTATTTGAATATGGGTTTAATTAAATAATTAATTTGATTTAATTATTTTCAGTCTTGTGAGTGTTACAGAAATGTAAATAGCATCTCTACTCCCATGGGGTTTCTCTCTTCATTCCTTAATTCAATTTACCTCATTATTTTGTTTATTTCTTCAATATTGAGGCTTTGCTAAGTTATCTCCATAGTGTTAAGTTGGTATGAGATAAAAAGGATTTTAAAGGTGAAAAATACTTAGTTCCTGCCTTCATTCTGTGTGGGATTATAAAACAGCACTTACTTGTTTTAAGAGAGGTTTGGGGAGGAGTTTATTAGACAGAATAATTTTATTTGTCATTTAAAGAAGTGTGAACGATTTCCTACTAGTGATAGGGTGGCTCTTGAAGTACTACGACTAGAGGGTTACTTGTTTATCTGCTTTGGACTATGAAAACACTCATAGCTCTCAGCGTATTCACAGACTGAGGTGTGGGCTTCGGGAAAGTGGGACTGATGGGATATTGAGAGCACTCCAATTGTGTCACTCATAATCAACAGCATATAATAAATGAAGAACTCTCCCTAGTATTAGAAGTCCTTCAGTTTGGGTTTAAACAAGAACAACACTTCTCTACATTTACCTTTACCTTTATATTAATATTTGGTATTAATTAATTAATTCAATAAGCATTTTTTATCATTAATCTATTCCATGTACTCTTGGAGATATTAATAATACAATAATACAGGATAGAGAAACAAACCCTTGCCCTTTTGGGGGAGCTAGAGAGAAGGACAGACAATAAATAAATTTTTAAAAATATTAAACAATATAATTTCAGACAGCTAAAAGAGTTATGGAAAAAAAAAAGGAAAGTATGGGATATGATATTCCAGAGAAGGGGAAAAGGAAGGGAGAACATTTAGAGAGTTATGAATGAAGAGATTTCTTTCTGAAAGGGTAATGTTGGCGCGTGAGCAAATTATGAAAGATGAAGATCTGTATTGAAATTTGGAGTAAGAACATTGCAAGTTCATTACAAGAACATTCCAAGGATCAACAAGTATAAACACCTAGACATAAAAATGAGGCTGGTATGTTTGGGAACCAAGCCATGTGTATGGAGCAGAATGATCAAAAGGCTTTTGTAAGATATAAGTTGGGCGATGCATCAAAGTAGATATGAACTATTAATACTTTACTTAAATAGGTCCACGTAGCCCATGGCAGGTCATGGGTTTTATTCTAAATATAATGAGAGCAGTTGGAGAGTTTTCAGTTGGATGTGACATGATCTTGTTTATGTATTTTAAAAGATCACTGTGACATTTGAGTGGTTAATAGAATTGAGATAGTCAAATGAGGAAGCAAGCAAAGTAGGAGGTTCTTGCTACGGGCCAGATATGCTCCAGATGCCCACATTAAGTTTCATTTTATCTTTAAGATCTATGATTATATATTCAGACATGTATATAAGGGAGAGAAAAAGCTGTCAGAAATCAGAAAAAAAATCTCAAATTGTAGGCTATTTCTGAAAGCAAGGGGATGATACTCCTTTTCTTCTACTTATTTCCTTTCTATAATCTAACCTCATTTTGATACTTTTTATAAACTAATTGTCTTTTTATAATCAAGCTAAGCATGGCCAATAATGGGATGATGGGACTTTTGGGACTCCTGATACATTGCAACAGGATGCACATATTAACATCTCTGTAGTGCTATTGACAACATTAATTTAAATATTTTCATGAGGAAGCCATCAGACAAATCCATAATGAACAATACTTTACAAATGAAATGACACCATGTAAAGTATCTATGCCATATAAGAAAGAACTAAAGATAGGATGACTTTTCTGAATTATATGAGATTAAAAATATATGAAAACTAAATGGTATTTCTTGATCAAATCCTGAAAGAAATGTAGACAGATATAAATAATATTACTGATACAGTAGAGGAATTTTAATTTGAATGTGTTATTAGATATTAGGTCATATCGTTTCTGTGTGACATTTGTTGAGTGTGATAATGGTATTTTGGAAGAGAATGTACAAAAAATATCATGATGTTTGTAACTTACTTTTGAATGGTTAAAATGTGTGTTTGTGTGTATGAGAGAGAGAGTGTGTGTGTGTGTATGTGTGTGTGTGTGTGTGTGTAGAGAGGGAAATAAAGATGTGGTAATATGCTATCATTTGTGAATATATATATATAAATATTTATGAAGATTAATTATTTATCATAAATGTTGGAGAAAAAGGATAGAAGGAAGAGTAAATATTGAAACTTACAGTACATTAGATAATATATTTTTCTGAATTAAAGTTAGTTGTTATAAAATATATTTATAAATATAATTAATAAAAATACATTTTAATAATCAACAAAATTATGGATTATTATACTTTCAAAATTAAAGTGATATAGTCTACCCTAACTCTCAGATGATTAAGTCTGTTTGAACTCTTTAGTATCAGCTATACAGGGTG
>RJWJ010034806.1:0-17032 GCA_004363605.1 Indri indri | reverse complement strand
AAAAAAAAAAAAAAAAAAAAAAAAAAAAAAAAAAAAAAAAAAAAAAAAAAAAAAAAAAAAAAAAAAAAAAAAAAAAAAAAAAAAAAAAAAAAAAAAAACCTACATGGGTCAAAGGAGAAGTCTGAAGATAAATTTTAAAAATATTTTATACTAAATGAAAGTAAAATTAGGACTTATTGAAAGCAATATTTAGAGGGAAACTTACAGCATTGAATACATGTATTAATAAAGAATAAAGATTAAAATCAGTAACCTAAATCTCTTCCTTATGGAACTAGAGAAAAAAGACTAATATAAACCTAAAGCAAGTAGAAAAATAGAAATCATAAAGATTAGATCTGAAGCAATCAATTAAATTGAAAACAGGAAAGCAACAAAGTCAACAAAAGTTAAGCTGGTTCTTTGAAAAGATCAATAAAATTGACAAATCTCTAGCCATGTTAACTAAGAAAAAAATAGAAAAGAAACAAGTTATTTATATCAGAAATCAAAGAAAGGTTATCAGTATTTATCACACAGACATTAGATGGATAGTAAAAGAATATTATGAAGAACTCTATGCCCAGAAATTTGATAAATTTGATGAAATGAAAGGAATTGTCCTTAAAAAGACACAAACTGCCAAAACTCACACAAAGAGAAAAAGACAATCTGAATGGGCCTATAATACATTTAATATATATATATATGTGACCTATCTATGTCTATCTAAAATTCTGAGTTGATAATATGAGACAAAATCTAATGACTTAGGTTTTATTGATAACTTTTTAGCTACCACACCAAAGATAATATACATGAAAAAAATAATAAGTTGGACTTCATTAAAATTAAACACTTCTGATCAATAAAGGACACTGTCTAAAATTAGCCAGCCATCATGGTACATGCCTGTAGACACACCTACTTTGGAGGCTGAGGCAAGATCACTTGAGCCCAGGAATTTGAGGTTGCAGTGAGCTGTGATGATGCCACCACACTCTAACCAGGGTGAGAGAGCAAGTCTCTGTCTAAAAAAAAAAAAAAAAAAGACACTGTCTAGAGAATGAGAAGACAATAATGGTAGAAAATATTTGCAAAAGACATATCTGATAAAGGACTTACCCAAAACATACAGAGAACTGTGAAAACTCAACAAGAAAATGAATAACTTGATTAGAAAATGGGAAGAGGATCTGAACAAACACCTTATCAAAGAAGATGCACGAATGACAAATAAGCATATGGAAAGATTTAAACATCTTGTGTTGTGAGAGAATTCCAAATGAAAACATGAGATACCACTACACATGCCTTAGAATGGATAAAATCTATAACACTGATAACACCAACCGCTGGTGAGGCAATGAGCAATGGGAACTCTCATTCCTTGCTGATTGGAGGCAAATGGCACAGCCACTTTGGAAGACAGTCTGGCCTTTTTAAACAAATCTAAAAATAATACTTACTATATGATCTAGAAATCATGTGTCTAATTATTTACTCAGTTGAGCTGAAATCTTTTGTCCACCCAAAAATCTGCGCACAGATGTTTATGGCATGTTTATTCATAATTGCCAAAATTTGGAAGCAACCAAGATGTCCTTCAACAGATGAATAGATAAATACACTGTGGGACAGTCTTCTCTCAGTATCAATGAGGGATTGGTTCCAGGGATACTGTGAATACCAAAATATATGGATGCCAAAGTCCCTTATATAAAATGATGTAGTATTTGCATATAACCTGTGCATATCCCCCTGTATATTTTATCAGAGGTACCCAACCTTTTTGGCACCAGGAACCGGTTTTATGGCAGACAATTTTTCCACGGAAGGGGGGGTGGTGGAGCCCTGAAGCTAATCCCTAACAGGGAGTTGGGGACTGCAGCTTTAAATCATACCTAGATTATGTATAATTCCTAACATGATGTAAATGCTATGTAAATAGTTGTTGTTAAAATTTGTATTTTATTTTGTTGTTTTTTATTTTTACCTTTTCAAAATATTTTTAATTCATGATTGGTCAAATCTGCAGATACGGAACCACAGGTACTGCAGTTGACTTTATATCGAGACAATGAAATATTATTCAGCACCAAACAGAAATTAGCTATGAAGCCACAAAAAGACATGGAGGAACCTTAAATGCGTATTACTAAGTGAAAGAAGCCAATCCAAAAAAGGCTGCATGCTGTATGATTTCAACCATATGACTTTCTGAGAAAGGCAAAACTATGGAAAAAGTAAAAAGATCAGTGGTTGCCAGAGTTTTGGAGAGAGGGAAGGATGAACAGGTGGAGCACAGGGGATTTTAGGGCAGTGACAGTACTCTGTGTAACACTGTAATGGTGGCTACATGTCTTTATACCTTTGTTCAAACCATAGAATGTACAACACCAAGGGTGAAAGATAATATGAACTATGAACTTTGGGTGGTGGTAAGGCTGTGTCGATTGTGGCTCATTGACTGGAACAAATGTACCACTCTAGTGTGGGATGTTGACACTGAGGGTGCCTGTGCCCATGTTGGGGTGGGATTATATAGGAATTCTCTGTACTTTCCACTCAATTTTGCTGTGAACTTCTAAATGCTCTAAAAAATAAATTTTATGTATATATGTGTGTGTGTGTGTGTGTGTGTGTGTGTGTGTGGAGGGGTGGGGCATATATGTAAAAGAAAAGCTAATAGACTAAACATAATGGAGGGAAATTATTGAATACACAGAAAACATTCTTGGCCATAAAGAATGTTTGCTTCCCTCACGTACTTAAAAAAAAACTGGTCAACCACAGCTTCTTCCTTAAAGGAAGCAAAGCTCAAAATACACTGAGAGGTGAAAAGCATAGTATTCCTCTATGTGACAAATTCTATGGTTTCTTAAGTATACTAGAGAAAATAAATTGGTGCTGTATCTGGCTCTGAAATGTGTCAATATGAATATTTTTAAATTAATGGACTTTATGGTTTAGAGTAGTTTTTAAATATATGGAAAAACTAAGCAGACCATACAGAGAGTTCTCATATGCTCCCTATCATCCACACAGTTTCCCCTATTCTTAACATCTTGAATTAATGTGGTAGATTCATTACAATTAAAGAGCTCATATTGATGCATTATTATTAACTAAAGTCCATAATGGAAAAAAGAATAAAAAAGAGTGGAGAGAGCCTACAGGGGTTATGAGACATCATCAAGTGAACCAATATATGAATTACAGCAGCTGCAGAGGAGGAGAGAAAGAGAAAGTGGCAGAAAGCTTATTTAAAGAAATAATGGGCCAGGAGTGGTGGCTCATGCCTGTAATCCTAGCTCTTTGGGAGGGGAAGGTGGGAGGATTGCTTGAGATCAGGAGTCCAAGACCAGCCTGAGCACGAGAGAGATCCCCATCTCTACTAAAATAGAAAAATTAGTTGGATGTGGTGATGCATGCCTATAGTCCTGGCTACTTGGGAGGCTGACACAGGAGGATCACTTGAGCCTGAGAGTTTGAGGTTGCAGTGGGCTATGATGATGCCACTGCACTCTACCCTGGGCAACAGAGTGAGACTCTATCTCAAAATAAATAAATAAATAAAAATAAAAAATGAAATAAAATAAATAATGACAGAAAACTTCTCAAATCTGGAGAGAGAAAGGAACATCTAGATTCGTAAATCACAAAGAATCCACAATAGAATAAATATAAAGAGATCTGCATTAAGACATTTTATAATCAAATTCTCAAAAGTCAAAAAGAGAACTTTGAATGCAGGAGAAAAGCAACTCATCACATACAGAGCAACTTCATTAGACTACAACAAATTTCTCTGTAGAAACCTTGCAAGCTAGGAGAGACTAAAATGATTAGAAGTGCTCAAGGAAAAGCAGTGCCAACCAGGAATACTATACCCAACAAAATTCTCCTTTGTACTGAAGGAGAGATACTTTCCAAGACAAAACTATGAATGTTCATCACCACTAGACTGACCTTACGAGTAATGTTAAAGTGAGTTCTGAAAGTTCAAAGAAAAGTACACTAACAACATGAAAATATATGCCAGTATAAAAGGTACTATAAAGGTAAGAATATAGTCAAACTCAGAATACTCTGATACTGTAATGGTGGTGCATAAGTCACTTTTAACTCTAGTATAAAAGAAAGAAAAAAGTATTAAAATTACTATAGTTACAATAATTTTTAGTGGAGATACAATATATAAAGTTGTAAATTGTGATATCAATTGCATAAAATGTGAGGGGAAGAGAAGTTAAACCGTAGTGTTTTGGGTGTGCAATTGAAGTTAAGTTTTTACCACTTTAAATAGACTATTGTAACTGTAAGATGTTTTATGCAAGCCTCATGCTAACCACAAAGAAAAAACATGTAGTAGATACACAAAACATAAAGTAATCAAAGCATGCCACTACCAAAACTCATCAAATCGCAAAGGAAGACAGTAAGAGAGGAGGAATGGAACAAAGAACTACAAAATAGTCAGAAACAATTAACAAAAGGGCAATAGTAAGTCCTTATCTATCATTTAAATGTAAATGGATTAAATTATCCAATCAAAAGATGTAAGTGGCTGAGTAGATTTTAAAAAACAAGATTCAACTCTAAGAGATTCAAATCAGACTTAAGGAGACACAGGATGGAAGTGAATGGATGGAAAAGATATTCTAGGAAAATGGTCACCGAAAGGAAGCAGGGGTGGTTATATTTACATCAGAGAAGGTAGACTTTAAGTCAAAAACTAAACTGTCACAAGAGACATAGAAGGTCATTAGATAATAATTAAGAAATCAATTTATTGAGAAGTTATAATAATTGTAAATACATGCACCCAGCATTAGAGTGTACAAATATATAAAGCAAATATTAACAGAAATGAAGGGAGAAATAGACAGCAATATAATAATTGCAGGGGACTTTCAGACCCCACTTGCAGTAATAGAGCGTCCAGGCAGAAAAATCAATGAGGAAACAGTGGACTTGAAAAACACTATGGACTAAATGGACTTAACAGACATATACGGAACATTTCATGCAACAGCAGCATAATAAACATTCTTTTCAAGTCCACAGGAACCATTCTCTGGGATAGACCATATCTTAGGCCAGAGAGCAAATCTTAGCAAATTTCAGAAGATGGAAATTATATCAAATACCTTTTCTAACTGCAATGGTTCGAAACTAGAAATCAATAACAGGAAGAAAATTGGAAAATTCACAAATACGTGGAAATTAAACGACACACTCTAGAACAACCAATGAGTCAAAGAAATCAAAACAGAAATCAAGAAACATCCTGAGATCGGTGGGAATGGACACACGAAGACCAAAACTTACAGAATGCTACAGTGAATTTTTATAATCTCACATTGCCTCAGCATCCATTTTGAATGTAAGCTTAACTTTGCTATACTAGAAGCATGACTGTGACCCTTGACACAGTTTCCAGTTGTACTCTACACCCAAATGGCTCAAGCCAGTATTCAGAGATAGGAACTTCATTTACTTGTGAATTTAAAGTGATCCACACCCTATTCCCTTATATATATACCATACCGCGAGTTGCCGTGTGCTCTGCTCTCTCTCTGCCTGACTCTTCATCCTTACCTCGCATGATCCAGGATGGAGGATCCCTCCTGACTCATTGTGCTCTCCCTGTCCAGGATCTGTAGGTAAAAAGTCTTTGAACTTGTTTCCTGTTGTGGTGGTGTATTGAATTCACGCCTTTCATCTGAAGAACTAGGGGCTGCCCCAGGCCAGGTTTTTTTCTAAGATACCAGGAAGAACACAAGGTCAGAGCAATGGTCAAGCAAGAATAAATTGTACACAGGTTAGACAAGAGCCACAAGGGCATCTGCCAGAATAAATAAGTTTCCTGCGTGAGGGACTCCTGGCTGTGGGTTGTACAACTGTGCACTATGCTGTCGCCAGTAAAAGAATTATCCTGCGAAAGGCACACAGTAAACACCCACGTCCAGCTCCCCTTTATTTCTCACTAGGGCAGGGTTGCCAGCCACTCTGGCACTGAAACCTCAATTTAGCTGGGGGCTCTCATAACACATCCAGAAAAAGCAGTTCTAAGAGGAAAGTTTACAGCAATAAATGCTTACCTTAAGAAAAAAGAAAGATCTCAAGTAAATAACCTAACTTTATACTCAAGCAACTAAAAAAGGAAGAAACTAAGCCCAAAGTCAGCAGAATGAAGGAAATAATAAAGACCAGAGCAGAAATAAATAAAATAGAGACTAGAAAAACAATAAAAAAGATCAAAGGAAACTAAGAGTTGGTCTTTTTAACTGATAAACAATGGACAAACTTTAGCTAAACTTAAAAAATAGAGAGAAGAATAAAAATAAATAAAAGTATACATAAAAGTGGAGCCATTCCTATTGATTCTATATAAATGAAAAAGATTGAAATAGAGTACTATGAACAATTATACACCAACAAACTAGATAACTGAAATGGACAAATTTCTAGAAACACAGAAACTACCAAAACTTACTCAAAAAGGAAAAAAAAATCTGAATTGAATCAATAATTGAAACCTCCCAACAAAGAAAAGCCCAAGACTTAATGATTCTACTACTGAATTCTACCAAACATTGAAAGAAAAATTAACACCAATCTTTCTTAAACGCTTCCAAAAAATTGAAGAGGAGGGAACACTTCCAAACTCATTTTATGAGGTTAGTATTACCTTGATACCAAAGTCAGGAAAGAACACTACAAGAATAGAAAATTACTGATGAAGATACATACAAAAATACTCGATAAAATAATGGCAAGCTAATTCAAGAGCACATTCAAAGGATCGTACACCATGATCAAGTAGGATTTATCACTGGGATGCAAGGATGGTTCGACATATGCAAATTAATAAATATGATATGCCACATGAACAGAATGATGGATAAAAATCACATGATCATCTCGATAGATGCAGAAAAAGAATTTGACAAAATTCAACATCCTTACATGATGAGAACTTTCAACAAATTAAGGACTGTGTGCCTCAACATAATGAAGGCCATTTATGGCAAGCTCACAGCTAATATCATCAGCAGTGAAAAGCTAAAAGCTTTTTTGTAAGATCAGGAATAAGACAAGGACGCCCACGCTTACCACTTCTATTCAATGTAGTACTGAAAATGCTAACCAGAGCAATTACTTAAGAAAAACAAATACAAGGCATCCAAATTGAAAAGGAAGAAGTAAAATTGTCTCTGTTTATAAAGGACATGATCTTATATATACAGAAAACCCCAAGGATGCCACCAAAAAATTGTTAGAACTATTAAATGAATTCAATAAAGAGGGAAGATACAAAATTAACACACAAAAATAAGTAAGTGTTTTTATACACTAACAATGAACTATCTGGAAAATAAATCAAGGAATCAATCCCATTTACAACAGCATAAAAAATACTTAGGGATAAATTTAACCAAGGTAAATAAATGGGACCTGATCAAATTAAAAAGCTTCTGCACAGCCAAGGAAACTATCACAAGAGCAAACAGACAACCTACAGAATGGGAAAAATATTTGCATACTACACATCCGATAAAGGGCTGATAACTAGAATCTATATAGAACTCAGGAAAGCCAGCAAGAAAGTATCAAACAACCCCATTAAAAAGTGGGCAAAGGACATGAACAGAAACTTTGCAAAAGAAGACAGACTAATGGCCAATAAACATACGAAAAAATGCTCAACATCGCTAATCATCAGGGAAATGCAAAGCAAAACCACAATGAGATATCACTTAACTCCAGTGAGAATGGCCTTTATCAAAAAGTCCCAAAACAATAAATGTTGGCGCGGATGTGGAGAGATAGGAACTGTCATACACTGCTGGTGGGACTGCAAACTAGTACAACCTCTATGGAAAGTAATACAGAGATACCTCAAAGAGCTAAAAGTAGGACAATTTGATCCAGTAATCTCATTAGTGGGTATCTACCCAAAGGAAAAAAAGACATTCTATAAAAAAGACATCTGTACTAGAATGTTTATAGCAGCACAATTCACAATTGCAAAGATGTGGAAACAACCCAAGTGCCCATCAATACATGAATGGATTAATAAAATGTGTTTTATGTATACCATGGAGTTCTGCGCAGCCACAAAAAACAGTGGTGATCTAGCACTTCCTGTATTATCCTGGATAGTTCTGGAGCCCATTCTACTTAGTGAAGCATCACAAGGATGGAAAAACAAGCACCACATGTATTCACCATCAAATTGGCATTAACTGATCAGCACTACATGCACATATAGTAGTAACATTCATCAGGTGTTGGGAAGGTGGGTGGGGGGATGAGGGGACGGTTATATTCACACCCAATGGGTGTGGCGCACACTGCCTGGGGGATGGACATGCTTGAAGCTCTGACTCCAATGCGACAAAGGCAATATATGTAACCTAAATCTTTGTACCCCAGTAATATGCTGAAAATAAATAAATAAATTTAAATAAATTTAACCAAGGAAGTGAAAAATCTGTACATTGAAAAGTATAAAACACTGATGAAAGAATTGAAGACAACACAAATACATGGAAAAATATTCTGTGTTCATAGATTGGGAGAATTAATATTATTAAAATGTCTATACCCCCAAATTGGGAAAATTTAAATACTGACTGGATAGTAGATGAAGTTGGGGGATTACTGTTCATTCTGTTAGATATAATTATGTCATGATGATAATAGTAAAAAAATATGTCATTAACAGTTAAAGACACATTGAATGAAATGTTTATAGGGCAAAATGATATATCCTTAAAATTCTCTAGCAAGCAATCTAGCACAAAATCAAACAAAACAAAACAGAAAAAACAGGTGAGTGTGATAGATGATGCAAGATTAGCAAAATACTGGTAATTGTTGAAGCTGGAACGTGGGTGCATAGGAGATTCATTATACTATTCTATCCTTTTGTTTATTTGGAATCTATGATAACTTTTTCTAAAAAGTCATCTAGAAAGAGAAAGAAAAGGATTGTTATTGGGATGTTTCCTATTAACGAACTGTTTATGAAGTTTTCAAGTTAGTTATTCTTGTAGGTATTTTGGGTCTGTCCAGTCGAGTTCCTTCACAATCTCATGTTAGAACCAGGCCTGAGAGAACAAGGAAGGAAACCAACGGGGCTGACAGTTTGTAAATGTCTGGGGAGGGAGGACCAAGAGCTAGTGTCTCCTCTGAGAAAGGAAGTGTTCTCCTTCTTTCCAAAGGCACACAATCGGGGCAGACTATTCAATAAACTCCTGGATTAAATTCAATTCCCAGAGAAATAGGACAGTCTAGAATATCCTCAAATAAATACTGAAGGACTTAATGGCAAGGGCAGCCAACAGCAAATCATAAGCAGCATACAGCCGAGCGGAAATCACATACAGTTAAATGGCTGGGAAAACACATTTACTCAAATGGCGATGCAATTTGGAGTTTGTGTCTTAAGTGTTGTACTGTGAAATTTCAATTAGGAGCTAAGTGCTGTGAAATGGGCTGTGCCCAAGGACTTTGGCCGGCCGTTTGGTGTGCACTACAGTTTTCCAAGACAGAGGGAGAGATCAGGATGAACACTGGTATTTTGTTTGGATCAGATTCTAAACGTTTTGATGCCTTTCAGAGGTGCATGTGTTTTCTATCACAGGGGATGAGGTTGGTGCACCTATTCATAAACATGGTGCACAAAAGATACAGGATGTCATGTGAAGTGTCACACTGGGAATGAAATATGAAGTGGGGAAGTTACCGGCAACTTGGCGCAGTTGAGCTCCCTTAATGGGAAGAAAAGAAAAAGACTTCATTATGGTCCCTTCCAGTGGGTTTATCATTTGAAACACAAACACTGGAAATGCAAAGGGAAGGCCAGTTGGTAGAGCATGTTGTTTCACTGCAGACAGCAGCGCTCCTTAGAACTGCCACTCCAGAACTGAGTGTAATAACAGGTAACATCATTAAATGTGTCTTTGGCTCCATCTCTGGGAGAGCCAGAGGGGAGAGAGTGGTTTTGTTTCCATGGTATTCTCCAAGTTGGTGAATTTAGTCACGATTACAAATCTGTCTTTCTGGCTTCACGATTCCAAAATGGGATTGTAGGAAAGGAGTTAATTTTGCCAGCTCATGTTGAGACCATTAAAATCATCTTGCTGGGGAAATCAGGGAACGTTGTCAAATACTGCCAAGGCAGTCTTCCACTAGCACGCCAGAGCCCAGCTTTAATCTGCTCTCAGAACACAAGTGTAGTCGGCATTTCTGGCCAGGCTTTAGAGAGCATTGGTAAGGGAAAAGCAATTAACATAATTCTAGTCTTATAAGGAAAGAACGTGGTGTACAGAGAAACGTGGGATTTGGAATTCAAGTTATCAGAGTTCAAATCCAATTCTGTGGCTCAAGAGCTGTGTGACCTTGTGCAAATGACTTAGTCACTCTTAGCTTTAGTTTTGTAATGGGAAAAATGAGAATTAACTCATTAAACCTGAAGGAAATGAAATTCAATAATAAATACTGGGTTCTTTCTAAGGGAATACTTACGAAGACGACAGATATTATAGAATCATGAAACAGTAATGCCATTTACTACATGATAGCAACACGAATGAGGTGCAGTGGAGTGAGGATAGCTCAGGTAGGTTTTCCAGGTGATGAGCGTGTGTTTCGGGGGGGACCGAGGAAGGGAAGGAGCGAGGCGGCGTGCGGCAGGTCTGTAGGGGGATGTCGGGGTATCTAGTGGAGGCTAATATCTCACTGTGACTGTCACCAAGCTGTATGGCCTCAGAGAAGGACTAAACTTCCTGGTTCTTTGGCTTCCTCACACAATATTAAGAGTTTTAAAATTCTGTCCTTAATATTTAACCATGGAACATTAACACAGTGCATGTATCAAGCATATGAAAAGGTGGCCTGGGAAGTCCCCCTCTGCCCAGGGTCCCATCTCCACACTCCACTAATTGTTATCCTTCCAGAGGTGCTTATTTTGTTCTGTGTTTGTTTGTTTGTTTGTTTGTTTTTGTGCTCGTGTTCTTTTTTTTTTTGCATTGACAAACCACATACCCTTTATTGTCTCACTTTCTCATTTAAGGGTTGCATAGAGCACACACTGTTCTACAACTTGCTTTTTTTGCTTAACATCTTGTGTGAGAATATTTTAGAGTGAGTTGTCGAAAGCTGATCTCAGAACCCCCTCTACAGAGATTTAATTATGAAATAATCTAAAAGTGCTCCTAGTAAGCTGGTTTAATGTTACAGAAGCCCGGGATGGATCTCACCATGGTGCTCTGTAATGTGGACACCTCCAGTTACCACCTGTTTGCTTGGGACACGCCCCACACATGTCTCTGGACGCCCACAGTCTGTCCCTCATGGGTGTCTGGTCATTCCTCATCCAGCCTCACACCAGAGAGAACAGCTCAGCCACACCCTGCGCTCAGTGCCTGCCCTGTGGCATGCACTGTGCTGGGTGTTTCTAGTTTGACTTTTGGACCATGAGTGCCTTCTGAGTGACCTAAAAGAGAACTCCATGTTGACGTTTTCTCAGGTCTTTCCAAACAGAATTACTCACCCGCGGTGCTTGGTCTTGACCTCTGAGGCAGCATTGTCAGTGGTAGTTATCATGATGTGTGGCTCAGTGCTAGACTGTGAGGTTCCTGAAGGCAGGGCTTACCTGTCTGGGCTCTGGGGAGGTGATGACATGGTCATCAAAACACATCTTCCAAACATCCCCTGGTATGGACCAATGCACAGTCAGAAAACTTAAACTCCTCTGGAGAGATACTCTGCAGGGACAAATCTCAAAGTCCTTTTTGCTCCCTGGGGGTCTCATTCAGTACCAGTTGGATCACTGAGTGAATGGCCAGGTCTTTTGCTTTTATGCCTTTGGAACTGTTGTGGACCCTGACACAACGTAAGGTGCGCAATGATGGAAAAGCAACGAAGAGATCTGTCCAAAAAACCCCACAGCAAGGACAATAGCTCATGGAAATCTGATTCAAGAAGATTTGGTAAAGGGTCCCACGTGCGTAGTCAGCTCTGAATTGTTTTTTCTGATTATTTTTTGATTCTCTTATTCATTCCTTTGTTTGTTACTGTAGCTCTGCATTCTGGATGGTGAGCTCCTGTGAAAGGATCTTCTACTACTCGGTGGCCACTGTGTTAAGTAGAACATCAGTACAGCCGGAGATCAGGCGTATCTTTCATTCTTCCTGAGTTAATGCATTTATGTCTTAATTGCCAGCAGGAAAAGCTTCTGCATTATAAATTTGGTGTCCTGTAACAATACATTGTTGACACAAACCCCTATTGCTGGACTTGGGCCATTCTTTCTGTAAGAGCATCATGACAACTGATGTGATGTTGAGTTAATACTGTGTCCGCTGCAGGGTCTGTCCAGGCTTTACACATGCTGGAGCTCAACACATGCTTTTTGAATGAATGAATGAGTGAACAAATGAATGAATGAATGAATGCTGAATACATGCCTACACCTTGCCAGTCAACCGTGGATACAGAAAGTTGGGGAGAAGGAGAGGGCAGTCCCTGTCTGCCCTGAACCTGCAACCCAGATTCAGAAGGCAGGTAATGCCCAGGGTTTCCACCTGCCTAGCATCTCGGGTGATTTCAGCTCTGGCTGAAATGCTTGGATTTAAATATCATAGGCTGGGAGGCACAAGATGTTCTTCCTACATCTAACATGAAGAAACAATGCTTTATTTTTCTACCATTTGGTTTTATAAAACAAACAACAAACAACACATGGTCTGTGGTGTTTATAATGTTCTGGTAGATTAATATGTTTTCTTAACGTGGAAGTCACACAAAAGAAAGGAAAATTTAACTGAAGGCAAATGCTGAAGATCACACAAAGCACGTTTCAATTCTTGATACAAATAAATAGCCACACAGACCATAAACACATCTCTAGCCTTGAAAAACCCTCAGGAAAACATTGTTTACGGCAACCAGAAGACCCTGTCCTTTCATAATGGAACCTTTTCTGACACGTTTCCATGGTGACTGAAGCTCTGACACCTAAACACGTCCTCCCCAGGAGGAGCTGATGAACAAGAGCCTCAAGGGGACTTGTGGGAAAGACAAAAGTTCCTTCCTTCTCTCTCCCTCTTTCCTCTCAAATTTAAATTTGATTTAATCAGTCCCATTCGGGGAAAATGGAAATGAGTTCAAGCGGAAACATCCCTTGAACTGCAAATCAGATTCTACCGTGATTTTTTAGTTATTTATTTTTTTAATTGGAGGTTTTGTCTCCAAATCATAAATTTAGTTCATTACAATTTCATGATGTGTGTCTGAGATCAAGAGTGGCTGCTTAGGAAGATAAATTCAGGTCTTGCTGGCGGCTGCAGGAGGAGGCTCTTGGGGAGGCTGGGAGCATGTTGTCCCACACCTGGGCTGCTTCACGCCATGTTGCGTTGACCCGAGGGCCGTGCCGCACCCGAAACCTGCCATTCAGGAGGGCCGCATTCTGGTATTGCATCTGGAGGGAAGGATAAAACTCTGTTTTAATATCACAAAGATGTGCTAGATGTGCTTAAATTGTAACAGAATTTTTTTTAAGGAATGGGGTCTTGCTCTGTCAAGTGCAGTGACATCATCATAACTTATTGTAACTTTGAACTCCTGGGCTCAAGCAGTCTTCCTGCCTCAGCCTCCCCAGCAGCTAGGACTACAGACATGTGCCACCAAGCCCAGCTAATATTTTTAATTTTTTTTTTTTCGTAGCGATGGGGTCTTGCTGTGTTGCCCGGGCTGGTCTTGGACTCATGGCCCTCCTGTCTTGGCCTCCCAAAGTGCTGGGGTTACAGACGTGAGCCACCATGACTGGTCAGAATTTTTAAGCCATATACATGTGTGGTCAACAATAAACGTTTTCTGCTTAAGTAATAATGATGACCACCAGGGACGTTGGGCTCCGTGCATTTTCCTATGTTCTTCACACATGCTATGCCTCACTAGTCCTTATAATCTAGATACAGCTCTAAGATAAATGTACAATTATCCCTGATAGATAGCAGAAGTGATGAAGATTAGGGAACCTGGCAGAGGTCACTCAGAAAGTCCTTGGTCCCTTTGCCTGAGCTCATGCTCTGCTCTGAGATGTGTCACTTCCCCTATCATTACTACACTTGAAACACCCTCTGTGGATGTCAGGAGAATGCACAGCATAGAAAATGTGTGCAAAGGCCTTGAATCCCAAGGGACCCTCTTCCACAAACCACAAAGTGGCTTCTGCAATTTCCAGGTAGGATGGAGATAAGCTGCCTTGTTGGAGTGACATGGAAGGCAACAAGGGAACCAAGTCTGTCTTGGACTTTGATGTCCAAGTTATCAAGGCCTGGAGGGATCACCTTGTAATAATGAAATGTTGTTCCCAGTGCATGGCTACCAAAGGAAATGTTGCTGGTCCCAAGGTCTAAGTGTTTTCTCCCAGCTTCTAGGATTACAGATGAAGGCCCTCTCTCTTGGAGGAGGACGGAAAGTCAGAGACACATGGCCAGTTTGGATGGGTTCAAGAAGCCATCAATCATTTCAGCTCTTTCTACTGGCCCTTAGAATCTCATAGCTTGGGAACATCTGGGTCACCAGGCAGGTGAGCAGGGACTATGGAGTCCCTGACATGCAGAATGCCTTAGTCAGACACACAGAGAATCAGCAGTGGGCGGCCTCTGGGGAAATTCTGCTTCCAGAGTTTCTGTCACTGAAGTGCAGGAGCACCCACTCAGCCATTGCACTCCTACCTACTTGTTTCATTTGTGTTCTCTTTGTCTTCCCAACCAGACTGAGAAGTCAACCACACAGACTCCTTCCAACCAGCCATCCAGGGCCTGGCCTGAGGCTGAGAATGCTTTGCTTTGATACTTGTGCTGTGGCTGCATGAGAATGGAAATTTGCACAATGATATCCTCAAGTGTCCTCAAAATATGCCCGTGAGTAAGGGTGAGTAAGGTGCTCCGCCCCCTCAGTGAAGTGGTACTGCTCGAGGTCCTGGCTCAGACACGGCCCCATCTGCGAAGAGAAAGAGAAACTTTATGATATAACAATAAAATGAAACATTAGGGGTTAGAAGTGGCTTCCAAAACCATTTAGACAAAGTTTGTAATTTCACAGATAAGTTCACAGCTAGCTCACGGTATATGAACACATTACAAATGATGGCCCATTTCCAAAAGTGCGTGTGTGACGGCTGGACTGTGGCTCATGCTGAACCATTGCTCCCAAGGGAAACGCAAGGTTAGGTTCCTGCGTGTCTCTGGTCACAACATTTCCATCAACTGATGATTACATGACCTTGTTTTATGTGAGCTTCTGTTTAAAGACCCCTTATTTAATACACATTGTTGATTCATTAATATAAAACTTATGACCAACACCACCAAAACTGAACAACACTTACCTAATGCATGTCTTTCCTCTGCAAGGCACATCACAGCCTTCTTGTGCTTAGGAACACGAGCCAGCATTTTAGCACTATGCTTGGGGCCATTTTAAACTGTGATACCACCAACAAAAAGCACAAAAACATGAAAAACAGGGCACTAAGTAGACTGCAAAGAGGATGCTTATTTATAGTATGAGGACTGAAACAAAAAGGCAGAGAGGCCTTCTTCTTCCCTAGCTGGGAAGGTGCTCCTCAGGCGAATTGAAGTTTTTGCTGTTTTGTGCATGTCTGCAAATGACTGGAAAGTGCCCTGAGTATTGATTTGGGGGTTACAAATAAACTTTAATAAGCAGGCGAATTTGCAGACACAGAATCTGGAATCTGTGAGTAATGAGGATTGACTGTTTATTGCTACAGTAGGACTTTTTATTTTAAAAACTTAAATAATACAAGACCCTTCTGATAGATTTTTTTGCTAATTTGTGAAGTAGAATTAGCATATGGTCAATGTCATGTCTGGCCTCTTGGCGGACTATTGTCCTGGTCCTTTGGCTCCTTGCTTGGAAAATTCACAAGCAGGGCCGGTGTGACAGAGTGAGCACAGACAGGAAGCAACTCCACACAAATAGCTTTTATTGCGGAAAACAAGGGAGTTATACAAAGCAACAGCATGTTCCAGAGAGGAACGGGTCAGTCTCCACAAGTAGAGAAAGATGTTAAGTGTGCCCAGGTGGTTCCCTTTGATTGGCCTGGTCCGAGGATGGCTTACGGGAGGTGTGGGATGTTACCAGGTGATTGACATGACATAGCCATGATCAACAGGGGTTCTTATAACAAAGCTGCAGCTCCGCAGGTGTGAGTGCCTCAAACTACAAGTTTCCGCTCTCTGTGGTTGTTAGCTGTGTTTTTCTGCAGTCCCCACCTGCTCCCCGCCCAACCCGCCCCCTCCCTGCAAATTGGTCCTGGCCTGTATGTGCCACCTGCAGATTTGGTCCCTGCCTAACAGTTAACTAAAATTAATGATGAATTCCAGGTTAAACTGAATGTTTATTTTGTGCCAGGCATGTTGCTGGTACAGGGGGAACAGAGACCCAGCACACAATGTCTGCTCTTGAGGGGTTTATGTTCTGTGTGTACAGCGCGATGAACACCAGAAGAGAAAGCCCAGTGTGTTGCCAGGACGGAGAAAGGTGTCCAAGACTGGGGAGGAAGAGAGTACACCTGAGCTGAGTCTCAAAAGACCCAAACTCCATAAAATAAACAGGTTTATTTTGAGTTGAATATGTGTGACCACTGGCTTAGAGCACATGGCCTCAAGACGTCTTGAGAAAATGTGTCCCAGGCAGCCAGGTTATAGTTTGGTTTTATATATTCATGGAGACAGGAATTACATGTAAAATTGTAAAACAATATTTGCAAAGTGTACATTGGTTTGGCCAGAAAAGGCGGGAGATCTCGAAGCGGGGAGGGTGATAGGTTATAGGTGGGTTCAAAGATTCTTTGCTGTGTAATTGGCTAAAGAAATGAAGCTTTGTCTAAAGGCTTGGAATGTTTTAAGATAAGGAAGTCTGTTAATCTGAGACAAGCCAAGGGACATATACTGGCTGAAGTGATCTCTTAAGCAAATTGATGACCTGCGGGTGATTGCCTGGC
>RJWJ010034805.1:0-17002 GCA_004363605.1 Indri indri | reverse complement strand
TATGACCCTCCTTTTTTTTTTTTTTCTTTCCATAAATGTGGAAACTAAGACGTAGAGAGTTCAGTCCTTTTCCAAAGCATATAGTCTTTCACTCCCCAATCCTACCTCCCAGGAGAAGCTTTACTTCTAAGTCTGATGTCTTCCAGCTTAAAAGACAGTAGGGACATGACATTTTAGGCAAATGGAGTGTAAGCAAAGGGTGAGCGCATCGTACTGTGCGTAGGCATTTGCAGGAAATTGCCACGATATGGGTGTGGGCGTAGCTGGGGCAGGCAGTATATCGTGTAGAGACGGAAGCGTCCTAGAGAGACTTGGATACTGTGTTAAGAAATAGGGACTCTATCCTTGAGGTGATGCAAAGCTACTGATGGGTTGAAATAGGAGCTGTTACAGGCAGATTAGCATTTGGGATACATTCCCCTGATAGCTCTGTGCAAGATTAACTTGAGGCTGGCAATGTTGCAGGCAGGGAAAATAATTAGAACATTATTGCCAGGAGGCAATAAGGTCTTTAATCAGAACATACATAGTAGGAATGGAGAGGTAGAGACAGATTACAGATATATTAGATGATAAAAATAGCAGAATTTGGAGATTGACTTTTTGTGGCAAAAAGAGATGGAGAGAGGAATTTGTTATAAATTCCAGGATTCTATCACAGCCACTGGGTGATTAGTCACAGGATGAGAGGTGGGACAGCAATCTCAATTTTGGACAAACTAAATTTGACATGTCTGTGGGGATTTAGCCTCAACAAAAAGTAGGTACAAATCTGAGGCTCATAGGAAAAGTCAGAGAAAGAGATAAGATTTGAGAATTATTAACCAAAAAGTGGACTCGTGGCTGGACTCGTGAGGAGATGTGGAGGAAGTAGACAATAGTACCAGGTAGATACAGGTGTAGTTGTTTATTTTTTAACACATTACCTGCCACGAGAGTTGTATTTAATTCAGTCTAGTTTTTACCCCAGGGCCGCATGAAGCATACATAAAATCTTACTTGTTGATGTCCTTATTGTTACAATTAATATTGACAATTTAATTCTAAAAGCATGAATTAAATGAATACAAGTCAATACATTTTGTTTTTTCTATTTATGTTTACCTTTAAATTACACTTGAAGTGTTTATCCTATTTTCATAATAAAACACTTTGGCCAAGGAAAAGTTTCTGATTTCTTTGTGTGGCAGTCAATGTGTTAAAATAGAAAAGGCTGGAATTTGTTTATATACAGAGAAGGAGCTGTGAAGAGGGAGACATTAGTAGCTTAAGACAGAGGAGAGATCATGAGTAGAATCCAGACCTGGAGGAGATAGTAAGGGATGGCGTAGAGAGAGGAGTGAACCAGGAGTTGAGGAAGAAGGCTTTACCCCAAATAAGGGGACCATCTAGTCCTTCACTTAATCTTTGACCTCTTCTCAACACAAGAGGCTGTTGCTGCTTCTCCCTGTGGTTGTGGCCAGAGCTACTCTGCCATTGACCTTGCCAACACATTTTTTTACTCCTTTCCACTTAAAGGAGCCACCATCATCTCCAGCCAAAATAACCACAGTGGTCTCTGAACTGGTCTCTTGGATTCTGACACCCCCTCTCTGAACCATGGTCCATTCTGAAAATGAGCCAGAGTGATCCTGTTAAAATGCAGACCAGATCATGTCGCTGCTCAGCTCAAAACCTTCTATCCCATCACAGCATAAGCCACAGCCTATGTAGTGGCATACAAGTTGTGGCCACTGTCCCTTGTCCCCTCTCTGTTGTGTCCTTTACCATTCTCCCACCCAACTCACTCCACCCCAGACACACTGGCCCCCTTACCATCCCACAAGCACACCAGCCGGGGTGCTGCTCCTGGGCCTTTGAACTTGCTGTTCCCTCTGCCTGAAATCTCTTCTCCCAAATATCCGTCTCAATATCTCACCACTTTTTTTTTTTTAATTTGCCTTTTTATTTATTTATTTATTTCAGGATATTATGGGGGTACAAACATTTGGTTACATGTTATGACTTTGCCACACCCAAACCATGATTTGAGGCGTGCCTTTTCCCTCCTACAATGCTCACCGCATCCATTAGTTGTGAGTTTACCCACCCCCGACCCAAACCCCTGAAGAATATTACTACCGTGTGAGCACCTTAGTGTTGATCGGTCAGTGCCAATTTGACGGTGAGTACATGTGGAGCCTATTCTTCCATTCTTGTGATTCCTCAGTTTGGAGGATGGGCTCAAGCTCTATCCAGGAAAATGTAAGAGGTGCTAGATCACTGTTGCTTCTTGCAATTGAGTAATATTCCATTGTTTTAGTCAAATGCCACCTTTCAGTGAGGCCTTCCCTCAACACTCTATTTTAAATGGCAATGCCTTGAACTTTCCCTGCTTTATGTTTCTCAGCACTCAAGACCATCTAATAGTATATATTTCACTTACATTGTTGTTTTTTATTGTCTTTTTCCCCACTGGAATGTCAGCTCCAAGGGAACAGAGGATTTCTTTACTTTGTCTGCTGTTGTATCCACAAGTCACGGGACAGTGACCTACAAGAAACAACACTTGATAAATACTTATTATTTATATATTGATGAATGAATGAACCCACCTCACATGGTGGTCATAAGTGTACATTGGTAAATGGCATTTTGAAAAGTATATGCCATTTAAATATTAGTTGTTTCATACAAATTTAGATTCCCTTTTGCATTTTAATTTATTTCATTGCAAGTATGTTAGTAGGTTTGAGATAATTTTATGCATGAATTGTCAAAACAGGTATTTTAATTAAAGATAGCCTTTTAAAAGAATTAGAGTTTTGAGAAAACATAAGGAAGCCCAATCTTACATGTAGTTGGATATACCTGGGGTGACAACTGCTCCACCCCATCTTAAGCACAGGGAAGGTCCGTCCTAACAGACCACATGCAGCCATTGGTTATAGCTCCTGATGCCAGGATTGTAATGGGCCCAGTGTCTACATTAATGAAAGATTAATTTGGGATATTATGTAATTACCTCATGTATATCTAAATTATGTAAAACTCATGGGATTTTTTCACAAAAATCATGTTTACCATCTGAGAGTTTACCAACATATCAATAGGCATTAATATCAAAACACCAACACAGATGGAGACCTTTAAGTTATTTTTTATTATTTCAAATAAAGTTATTACATGGTATAAATTAGATACAGCTCCATATTAAAATTTTATCTTTGTTTGAAGAATATCATTTCCACATTAGAGAACATCTACATGAGTAGAGAACATCAACTTTGCAAAGGATTCTTGTTACAAAATCCAAAGAGATTTGAGGAAAAAAATCACTTTAGTCCTTTTAAAAATTCTTTGATTATTCATGTTAATTGAATGCGTAAATCTAAAAGCATGAGGCATCACTAAAGGAAATGAAATATTTTAAAGAATGATGATTTGCCACTTTAATAGTTAATGTCATGCATGCCAACTGTTTCTTACATGAGGCCAGAAAAGGACAAATGTCCTAAGGCAGAATGCAGTCTCTGAAGGCAGGCAAATTCATGTTGTGGGCATCCTCACACTTCTACAGAGGCATCATTTATTCAGGTTGATGGTCTGAAAACAACAGGTATCTCTCATTACGAACAGTAACAACAGTGGGTTTGTAAATCACAACCACTCACCATTTCCTCCAGTAAAATGCTTTGTCTTATCTACAGAATGCCCTGCAATTTGTATTGTGTCAGGCTCTTAACTTTCTCCATTGCTTAGTGAGACAGTTTACCAAGCACAACTAGTTTGGTGTTTTAGATGTCAGCACAACTGGACTGCACAGAAGCCTCTTGTTTGCAGGGCATAAAATATGCCTGCTATAAAGCAAGCAGAGAGGAAATGGCTTGTGAGTGCTGTTGCCTGTATGGTTACAGCAATACTTTTTCAATCGCGCATGCAGTAAAAGTTTCAGCGTGTAAGCTTTTAGCTCACTAAACATCTTAAAGCCCATAAAAATTGCACTTTCCTGGGCTATCCCTGCTTGTGTCGTAGGAATTTTGCATGCACATTGACTGCACTAGGCACCTGTTAAATAGCTATGGAAGAAAAGAATGAATGGATGAGCTCAAGTCAGAAGAATATACGTAAACAAGCATTTATTCAGCAGCTGCTACATGCAAGGCACTTGAATTACTTAGTGGGTTCTCTGCACATAAAGATTAAAATAAAGTAAATAAAAACCCCACCCGCTGAGTATTATTCTTGTCCTAGGACAACATTTCTAACAATTTTCAGGATGATTTATAGAGGACTTCTTGACAGAAAGTACTATTCATGCATATGAATCTGCTTTACCGTAGTAACAATGTCATGAATTGTATATTCAAATGCATGAAACAAATTCTCTACTTTGTGCTAGAATTCAGGTGGGAGTAGGGTTTTGGAGTGGGGAAAAGGAAATTAACCAGATTAATTTGATACCACAAATCTGAGACATGAGAATCAAGGGTATTTGTTCAAATACTCTGAACAACTAATTCAAGGGTTAGTTGGTATCATCATTGTGGTTCAGAAATTGGGTTAAGAACTGTAGGCTAAGTCTAGAGTCCTGAGTTTGTGGATAGAAGGCCACCACTGAGGTACGTGACCTCAAGTGGTTTATTTTTCTGGACCTCAGGTTGTTCCTCTGTAAAATGTAGGAGTCAGTCCAAAGGAATCCTCAGGGTTTTTTTTTTTTTTTTTTTTTTTTTTTTTTTCCTACTCTAATGTTCTTTTTCTTTTCTTTTTTTTTTTAAATTTCTATAGATTTGGAGGTACAGGTGTTTTTTGTTATATGGATGAATTGTATAATGCTGAAGTCAGGGCTTGTAGTGTGCCGTCACCAGAGTAGTGTACATTGTACCCAATAGGTAATTGTCCCTCACTCCTCTTCTTTCCTACCCTCTTCTTAGTACCCTAATATTCTTTATTTCTGAGAGTCAGTATTGGAACATCTTGATTTCATTACCAACTCTACCGTTAACCAATGAGGCGACCTTAGTAAGTCACTAAAATATCTGCACCTATTTTCTACCTTTGTTAAATGTAGATAAATTGCTAAATAATATCCAAGATCTCTTCCTATCCTAAGAACTTAGAGGGTTTTTTTGCCCAATTTCAACATTTATTTCTCAACATCATAAATAAAATTCTAAGACACTGACGCAATCTTAGTTTAACAAACTCAGTAACTATTTTTGTTATGTAAGGAATTGTGATCAAAGACCATCAGGGCATATGGGGAGAAGAGAGGTCATCGTGTTATCTTTTGATCCCTGAACTGAACTGAAATCTAGAATCCAGGAAACCAGTTATTCATTCTTTTAACAAATATTTACTGAGTGCCTAAGAAGAACACAGTTGAATGAAGCCAGAACATAGACGCTTTCATGGACAGTCTTTTTTCCTCATTTCATCCACTTTTGTGCCTAGCTAGACATTCCAGCCTCGATCTTAGCTTATTCCTCTTGCCCAATCTGAGCTCATAGCTTCATTCCTCTCATTTAAAATTTTTCGCTGTGTACAAAATGCCTGCCGGAAGAAATCCAAACTGCATCAGAAGGCTCATTGCTTTTCATAACATAATGCCTTTATTGAGTGTGAAATTGCATCAAATTAGAACTCCTGTCACCTAAACAATACAACAGAGATCCCACAAAAACAGGAACGTTTTGGGGTGAAAAAATGTTATATTTGTAAAAGATTTGACCACATGTCTTTAAGGTAGTTGAAATAAGAATAGCTTATCTGTAAAAGAAGAATAATAATAGCTATATTTATTATCAAATTTATTAAAAATTTAAAAGGTGCCTAGGACTGTTCTAAACACTTTGCATATAGTATCTCATGTAAACTTCATAAGGACTCTGTGATGTACATACTGGTATTGATAATATTTTGCAGATGAGGAAACTGAGCCACACAGAGATGTTAAACAATTTTCCCAAGTCATGCAATTCATCTTTGGTAAAGCTGAAGTTCAAATTCAGGCAGTCTGACTCCACTACACTATTAACAAAAGCTCTCTGTATGGACTATCTAGGCTGGAAAACTGGTTTAACTTCTAGAAGAATTGCCAAGGTACATTTAGAAGTCGAAGTCTGTACCACATTATTGTAAACCTTGAGAGCGTAATTCCCACATGTCAAGCTTTAAAGCTAGAGAAATTCCATTTGAGAAGAACAGTCGTTATCACATGCCCACGTTATCCTGTTTTTTAAATTTTAAAAAATTGCCAACATTGCTTGTTCTGAGCCATTATTCATGGTGAGTTCTGCTTGCTAAGGTAAAGGCATTTACCTGATTGTATAAGCAGGGTAACAAGAGACCTGCTTAATGAAGCTCATTATAAAATATGCAAAATCTCTTTTTTTTTCCTCCTCCGAAAATAAATTTAATATACCACCTATCAACTCAATCTCCATAGGGCACTAAATAGTTCAAGAAGTCTGTGAAAAAATACTATTGACAGCAAAATAACTTTGCAAATAGAAACAGGCTGCCAATTCTTGAAATGCCACAGTGGAACTTCCCAACAATAGCACTATGTTGATTGCAATTGAGCATCTGGCCCCATATTTAAAAGGATTTTTTCCCCTCGACCAATCTATACTAGATGGACATCCACTCTAGATATAACACTTGTGCATATTATTTAGACCCTATTTTGGTAACTGATTAGTTCACTGAAAAGTGTTAATAAGTCACATGCTTAAAATTAAGGTAAGAGATGAGAGAAGATGTTACCATCATTTTGAGAAACTGAGTGTATAATCAGCCTTGTGAAATGTATGGCCTTTAATATTTACCACTACAGTGAAGCATTCAGAAAAAACAATCCATCAATAGATTATGGGCCCCGAGAGCCAGGAGGGAAGTTTAGATGACCTCTGACCTCTCTTATTTGGAGAGGGCAATTCTCTGCGTTGCTCCTATGACGTTGCTTCCTGACAGTCTCTAAAAAGCAATTCATAAAATAAAAATTGAATAGAAGTTATGTTAAAATGCAATAAAAATAAAGGTTAAAAGTTATAAAACAGAAATAGATGAGATTTTAAATAGAAGATAAAAAGCTAGAAAGCCAATGAGCTAAAAGGTTACGATTTTTTTTGGAAAGATAAAAAAAGATTAAGATAAAAGGCTAAGGCCCATGAGATGAAACATTGAAAATAATTGTGTAAATTTGATCAAGGGTCAAGTACAAAAGCACTTAAAAATGAAAGCTGAGCATGAAGAAAAAAAAACAATAAGAAAAAATACAGACCTTTAAAATGAAAAGGCAGGAAGCTGAGAGATTAAGGAGACAAAGGAGAGCCAAGAGAAGAGAATGGAAGAAAAAAATGAAGCAAACTAAGTGGACATGTTGGATTCCAGAGGACATTGGCATCATGAGACAATGTCCTGAGGCATTATGGGTAGAGAGCCATCCATACCTGTCCACTGTTATCTGCAGCCTGGAACCCCACCCAGGACCCAGAAAGGGTAGGGGCTCCCTCCCTATCACATGCAATTGGGAACCTTTAGGACCACCCAGTCCCCTTCCAACATTGTCACAGAAACTATCCAAGACACCGCTGATCCCAGCCCATCAGCCAACTGTACCCGCTGCGAGCTAGCCTGGTTCTCAAGGTCTGCAAGACCCGAGCTCATGTTCCAGATCTACTCCTCGTTAACTGTGTCACTTTGGGCAAGTTTCTCAACCTGAGTTCCAATATCCTTATCTGAGTTGTGACAATGATGAAAGTACTAATAATGACAGGAACACTAATCATAGCAACTCATCCTTGTCTCGTTCATGGTGTTTTTATTACTTTACTTCTAGAGAAAGTCTCTGCCAAATGCTAAGCAATTTCCCGATGCGTCTCGCTCAATCCTCACGTCCACCTGTGGGACCATGTCTCGTCCCAATATTGGTATTGTCACCCAGCTCCCATGTGTTCAGAGCATTTATAGCCAGAAACTCACAAGTGTGTTTGTCACCAACAGCCTCTTTGTAGGCACTTATTCTCGTGAATCTCAAATTCTGGTCCTCTACAGAAAGAGGCTGGGCAGCTGGGAAGAAAGCACGAGCTGTGGGAGGTGGAGTTCATTTTCCTGGATCAAAGGAGGCTCAGAACTGCCATCCAACTCTTTGTAGAATGTGGAAATACTGACTTAATGTTATCCCCTGTTTAACATTTCAGACTCTACAACATATGCACATTTTCTGTTCAATGCTTTTGATACGGACCACAACGGAGCTGTGAGTTTCGAGGTAAGCCTGAGGCTCTTTCCGTATCATTTGACTTCAGACACTGTGAAAGAGATTTTAGTCTTTTTAGTGGAAAAATTTGAGTTTGGCGATTTGATCATTTTTGAATAGAGGGGAAATTAAAAAGCCCAAGTGCACTTTCTTTCCCTCATGGAATTGCCAAGAACCTGCCCTTATCTTTCAAAAGAAGTATAAATTACAAGCCACATTTAGTTTGTTTTCTAGCGCTTTATATCTGTTTGTACAAGGAAATTCCATTTCCTCAACTGAATGTGAACAATCCCAGAAGGCGAATGATTTAACTAACGTTTACTGGCACCTACTGTGGGCCGGTCGCTGTGGTAGGCCGCGGAAATACAAAGATGATAAAGTAAAAAGCCTTGCTGTGGGAGGCCCAGGAAGCAGGGCAGCCAGGCAAGAAAATAAATAGAGAAAAATATTATATTCAACAGCCTGACAATTTTACAAGGACATTTCTTTTTAAATTACAAACTTTAAGTGATCTATAGAGGAAGCATGCAATTTTGTCATGAAATACTATGTATAAACATCCAGTAAAATGACGTATGTCCTAGATAGTCGCATAGTTTATATGTGTGTGTGTATATACACACACACCTATATATACACACACACATATATACACACACACATAAATACGATAATGTTGTTCATATGATTCATGTGATACATAGCAGGTCAAAGATAGTAATGTATTTGACTTTAAGTGTTAGGAGAATAGACCAAACGCTAAGTCCGATCAGCTGTAAAGACTGGAGCCTTTAATTTTTGTTAGGAAAACTGTACAAAAAATGTATAACGCATCTACTTGCTTATTTTTGAATGGCTGCGTTTGGTCTCTGGGGATTAGAATTAAACATTACCTTACTTTGTAATTCCAGTTCTGCTGTTTAATTAATGCATATATATGTATGTGTATATATGGAAATGATGTAATTTGGGAGATACATTTTTGGGGAGTGGAAGAGGATGCATCTTACACATGGGCAGAAATCTCAGTAGGGCCATGACTTAGGAAAGCGGGGGATGGAAGGAGACCAACCAGAAAAGTGTACCAGGGGGATGGGCATGTTTGTAGCTTTGACTCAGGCGGTGCAAAGGCAATTTATGTGGCCAAAGAGTTTGTACCCCTGTAATATTCTGAAATTAAAAAAAAAAAATAATGTGCCAGCTGCAGGAGGGGCATTAGCAGGGAAGCCTGCCCAACAGAATTGATGGACTAATCTGAAGGACAAGTAGGAGCAGCTCAGGAGAGGAAAGGCTTGGGATGATGGGATGGGATGGGAAGCAGTAGGCAGCGTGGCAGAGGAGGGTTTAAGGAGGTGAAAGTTAACATGGGCATGTGCAGCTACGTGGGTTCAAGGCTTTGCAGAGTCAGGATGAGGAGAGAAAGGGGCAGGCTTCTGCAACATCATTCAGCCAGTGCCTCCTCTCACACACTCTACCCTGTCCTCTGGCGGACTGGGTGCCACTAACACAAATGTTCTGGGCCAAGAACCCCAAAAGGTCATCTCACAGAACTTAACCAAGAAATATCACTGAGAAGAGAAGAATAGAAGCTGACAGTGGCTGAGGAGATGGTGTGAACTAAGAAGTCAAGACGGGGCAGGTTTATCCTGGGTGTGGAAGAATATAGGGAAAAGGGAGGATGAGAGTATCTAGGTACCAGTATCCTATAACATTTCTTCCACAGATGTCAGCTTAGATCACTCATGATAATGTTGCACTTACTAACAAGATTAATTCTAGCACAGCCTTAATTTTCCTATAACATAGATGTCAAAGTTTCTAAACTTTTATAGCTAGCTTGCAGAGGATGAGTAAGGAAAAAACTGCGAGTGATTTCACTACTTGAAATTACCTATTTATCATAAATAGACCACTGGTTTCCTAGGGCACACATTATATCCAATTTTACATGTAAATTTAATCTGATGTTAATGATAGGGCACCATGCATAATGTTGCTTTTATAATATTTATGTAAAATACTGGTAAATGCAATGAATGTTGATTATAATTTGGAAAATTAGTTATAATGGTTATATATAATATGCATGTTAGTAAAATGCCTTTCCTTTTAAAAGCAAACTAATGGCTAAATTAATAAAGGTTGAATCAAAATCAAATTTCAAACTAAGCTATTCCAGTTATTTTTCTCAATCAATTAGCTACCCTGGAAAGTCTCTAGAAAACAGGAATGGTTAGGGAATGAACACATTTTGAGTAGCAATAGCATACTGGGAGGGATAGTAGAGAGACCACCTGATTCTATAATAAAGAAAAATGGAAGTTTTCCACTTAATTTGCTTAAACTTGAAGGGCAGAATGAATAAGACAGGAGGGGCCTGGGATCTAGATAGGACGGATCTAATTTCCATTTTGCCACCAAGGGGCTGTGAGACCCTGAGATAAGTATTTAAACCTTCTGCACCTTAGTGTTCATATCTGTAAAATGTCAGTAACCAAAGCTACTTCATAGGATAATGTAAGAATGAAAAAGTCATAATGTCAGTAAAGGGCTTGGCTCTGTGCCTGGCACCAAATATGTGCTCAGTATTTATTAGATGTTAACTATAGTAGTTATTATTGGGGGGATTTTTCTAACAAAGCCAATTAATAATGACATTAATCATCTCATTACTCAGTAATGCAACTACCTGCAAATGCATCATTATAAGCCATTGCGGTCTTTGATTGGCAGGTGATGTCCCTGGCATAATGACCAGCACTGAGGCACTCAGTAAAAGTTTGGTAGATAAATAAAGTTCACAACTGAACAAGTACAGGTCAAAGCTCTATGCCTTTTTCTTTCTTTTGCCTCCATAATAAGAAAATGGAAACCAAAATTCAATACAGACCACCACCCCTTATCATTTTTGTGCATTGGAGAACAAAGGTAACCTCTATGCACAAGGTAATTGTACAAAATACTCTTTGAGAGTTGTTGTCATCGTTGTTTTAAGATTGCCACTTTCTGCTTGAGACATTTCAATTGCCACTCAAAAAAGTGTGGAGCAAAACTATATAAGCCACATTGAATTTCCCATTTTTCCTTTGCACAAAATAAAGTAGTCATTCCTGTTTTGAAATTACTGTTTACTGATATCATCCCACAAGATAGAGAGGGCTGACCAAAGTCCATAGCTATCTTTTAATGTAAGTAGTTTCAGGATAGATGTAATAATATTTAAGGGGAAGGTATGAATTAGGTGTCAGCATGTGAATTGAGAAACTTTTGTTCACAAATATTAGAAAATCATACACTAAGTGACAAAAACAATATGATAACTTCATTGGCTCACAGGAACAAAAAGTCCAGAGGTACAGCTGGCTACAGCCTAAGGGCGAGACCCTTTATGGTTGCAAGAAGAGGCCAGCAACTGCTTTGAGCAGGCAAGGGAGATCATCTGTGTCCCAGCATTCCTAGCAGGAGTTCGAGAGTCTAGAGAATCACTCTTAGAATTGGACTAGGTTTGGTCACATGCCAACCACAGATCCAGTTGTCTCAGCCAACGGGATAAAATATGCTTCTTGACTTTGCCCAGATCATGGTTCCATCACTAGAGCCAGAGATGGAGTGAGCTTCTGCAGAACAACGTGGATCACCAGATGGAATTTTGGAGCCCACTAGAGAGGAAAAAGACAAAAGTCCACACTTGACTTAAAAGTGCTATTTTTAAATCTCTTCTTGTGACTGGTCTGTTTTGTTTGGTGGTGAGGCTGATGCTAAATGATTCCGATAGGCCAGTGGTTTTCAAAGTGTGATCTCTGGAAGCAACATAGGCATCTCCTTGGAACTTGTTGACACATGAATTCTCACCACCCCCTCAACCTAATGCCTCAGAACTCTGGGGCTGGGGCTCAGCAACCCGTGTATTAGCAAGCCCTCCAGGTGACTGTGATGCACGTTAAATTTTGAGAGCTAATACTCCAAGGATGTTTTCAAAGACCCTGTATCCAGCTCCCCATTCAATTAATGGCATGCAACTACTACTTTGTGAATTGAAGAAAAAGATAGGGTTTACATTGATAACCACCAGCCTAATCTAGTCTTTCCAAATTGTTCAGCCTCTAATCTTCCTCTAACGAGGGTCTGAGCTCTGCAATGACTATTTTACACACTCTTATGAAGCCAGAGATTTTCAAGTTGCACAATTTTATAGTTGTGCAAGATGTATACTGCACAACTCCAAAGGGTGTCATTAGCTCTTAATTTTACCATATTACATATTACAGCTATATAAAGAGTTTCTTCCTTCTCTCTCCTCAAACCTCCAATTCTGTCCTTTTCTGCCAAGCTCTTCACTCCTGAGTAGCTGACACTCACAAAAGCTATCAGATGCAAACTCACTCATCTTCCCACCTGTAAATCAGCAACTGGCATCTGCACCATATCCTCCCTCTTTCTCCTGTACCAGCTGAGGAAATGTATCTTCTCCCTTCACAGGTTGGATCATCTACCTGCATTCTGGATCCTTCCTACCTTTTCAGGAGTCTTGGTCCATTTCTTACTCCTATTCTTTCTTAGATTCTTCCCGTCAGTATTCGAAGTGCTTGTCATTAAAAATCACTCTTCACTTCTTCCATTCCACTGAAACCTTTCCTGTTACTCACCAGTGACCTCGATGTTGCTGGTCTGACAAATACTTTCAGTCCTCAGTAGCAGTTTGTATCAAGATGAACAATCCTTTCCTGGTGAAATGCTCTCTTCTCCTCACTCCTCTTCCTATTGTATTTTATTTTATTTTATTTCATTTTTTTGAGACAGAGTCTTGCTCTATTGCCTGGGCTAGAGTGCAGTGGCATCAGCCTAGCTCACAGAAACTTCAAACTCCTGGGTCAAGCGATCCTCCTGCCTCAATCTCCCAAGTAGCTGGCGCACACTACCATGTTCAGCTAATTTTATCCATTTTTAGTAGAGATGGGGTCCCACTCTTGCTCTGGCTGGTCTTGAACTCCTGACCTCAAGTGATCCTCCTGCCTCTGCCTCCCAGAGTGCTAGGATTATAGGCACGAGCCACCACGCCCAGCCTCCTCTTCCTTCTTTAGCAACTTCTTTTCAAGATGTTTCACCAGCTTCTCTCTTCCTTCTACCTATTACATATAGGAGTTGTGGCTTTCTCTTGAATCCCCTTTTTTTCTCACTTGACAGTCTACCCTGAATGAAGATGGGCTGTAGAGTAAGTACGGCTGTCCAGTTGTTGCAGTGCCACATGTTGAAGAGACTATTCCTTCCCTGTTGAATGGTCTTGGCACCACTGTTGAGGATCAGTTGGCCACAGATGCTGGGTTCATATTTGAACCTCAATTCTATTCCGCTATTCTGTATTTCCATCTTCATACTGGTACCATACTGTTTGGATTACTATAAATTTGTACTAAGTTTTGAAATTGGGAAGTGTAAATCCTCTAACTTTGTTTTTCTTTCTTAATATTGTTTTGGCAATTCAGGGCTCCTTGCAATGTGAATTTGACAAATGTTTTTTTTCATTTCTGCAAAAAAGGTCAATGGCCATTCTTTATAAATTTGTTTAAGTGGAATAGTTGTATACTTCTTAGCATGATAAAAGTCAGGATCATGCTTAAAAGAGGAATAATAGAAATACTTTCATTAAGCTCAGGAACAAAATAAGGATATCTCTTATCATTTTCATTATGTATCATTGTTCTAGTCTAGAAGTATTAGACCACACAATTAGAAAAAAGAAAGTAAACATAAAAATTGAAAAAAGAGGTAAAATCAACCCCATTGGCAGCTAATATGATTACATACATGAAAAACCTAGGGAAAACTTATACTATAGTAACAGTAAATTGGCAGGAAAAAATTATTATACAGAAATTAATGGCTTTCATATACATGAAACTAATACAGAATATATAATAGAGGAAATATTTACAACAGCAACAGAAAAATTAACACACCTAGAAATAAATATGAGAAGAAATGTGAAAGAACTGTATGGTTAAATAAAGTATAGTATACTCATACATACAGTACAGTGGTGAAAAAGACTGGAATTGTTTCCCTGATGTATAGTTAAGTGAAAAAAAATTTAAGTACAGAGCAGTCTGTTAGACTGTCATTTGTGTAAAGGGTAGGGGGAATATATATACACACATAAACAGATCTTATATTTACATAAGCACAAAAATTCGTTGGAAGTAAATACAAGCTACTAATGCCAATTATCTATGGTGAAAGGAACAGGTCCAGAAGGGGAGGAAGATTTTTCCAGACATCTTGCATTGTTTTTAAGCTTCGAACTGTATAAATGTTATCTATTTAAACACACACAAACATACACACATGCATTTTAATAAATTGGGACAGAAAAAAAAACAGCTATAAAATGATGGAATGTGGGAAAGTAGAGAGAGAATGCAAATTCACCCAGAAGACCATTTTTGAATTTTCCTTCTGCTTTCATTCCTACCTAAAATTGGATTATGGACTTTGAATTCAGCTGTATTGTTAACCCTGTTCTACATAACAACAACAGATATATATGAATACGATAAAGTTGACGTGGCTGGTCTGCAATGCAAACCAGCTCAAACAGGATGTAAGCCAAGGGCTCCATTTTAACACTTACATATCTGCTGCCCTTGCCAGGAGCTGTTGTAAGCAGCCTAATCCTTTTAATCATCATAAAATATTTAAGTAGATACTATTGATACTATACATGTATTTTACACATATGAAAATTGAGGCAAAGGCTGTTAAGTTCCCTAAGGACACAAAGCTATTCAATGTTGTAGCTGGAATTTGAATCCAGGCAGTCTGGTTTCCAGCTTCATGCTCTTAACCACTGCCCACATGTAAACTATTACTGGATTTCTAATTAAAGACTACAGTTTGTCTACCTCTTATGGCCAGCTGCATTTCTCGTCAGCAAATCTTTTTATTGGAAGTGTGTTATGTGCATGCTTGTATTTTTAAAAATACAGTGTTATTAGGTTCTTTTCAGTAAAATGTGTGCACTTGTAGTGGAAAACCAATAGCACTTATACTCAAGCATCTTACTGTTAAGGTGTCCATTCCGATACAATTTCCAGTACCACAGTCGATTTAACTCGCAGTTTGCAATTACAACGTGAGAATGTTAAGGCTCAGAAGTGGTTTATACCTGCATAGAACTCTGAGAAACCGACGATCAAGGACACAATCATTTTGTGAAATAAATGGTTGAAAATGTGGAGGGTTATAACCCTTCCTTCCATCATTTGAGAGATAATGTTATTTATTAGAGTTTGTGTTTTGGTTTTTAGAAATGTCATATCAAATTATATTCGTATTTTTATTTTTATTTTATTTTATATTCGTATTTTTATTAGGATTTCATCAAGGGTCTTTCCATTTTGCTCCGGGGGACAGTACAAGAAAAACTCAACTGGGCATTTAATTTGTATGACATAAATAAAGATGGCTACATCACTAAAGAGGTAAGAAAAGCCTTACCTCCACAGCTATCATTTGGACCATTTTATTTCTTGACTTTAAAATATTAAACAATTGCAGTTAATTTGAAAATAGCTTTGTCAGGAAATCTAAAATATTTTATGTGGTGGTGGATGAGAGATGTATTATAATAAAAAATTTGGAATGGATAGGGATTTATCCATTTATGGTGAATCTCCAAAGCAAATATATAACACATAAGGATCACACCCTTCCTTCCCAATGGCATCTTAATAAATACTGTGAATGGAATAAAGACTGTGATTGGAACAAGATGGAAAGAAAATGTATCCAAACCATGTTCGAATATTTGGCCTGAAACATTCTCCCCACCCAATATCATGTAATCCATAAGAAAATGCAATTTTTATAATCATATGGATTATGGAATGACCCGATGGGGAATGGTGGGGTCTCCAAATACACTTTGAGGCAGACTATCCAAGAAGAAATGCTCACATACCAAATTAAGACACTCATATCCATAGTTTATTAAACCGATTAAAAACACAGAGAGAAGCAAAGGAAAAGGGATGGGGTAAATTAACCACGCTTATGATAGAGTGCAAGTGGGGTCGAAAGACCACACTCCTTGAATCCTGGCCATGTTCAATGTTCCCGTGTCCTGTCTTTCTCTCTGCCTCACTGACCTCTGGAGTTGAGTTTTGAGCAAGGGGCCCCACAGACAAAACGTGCCAATGGCCAATGACATGAACTTGCTCTATGGGAAAGACACAGGGAAAAGTGTGCCTGGTGCATAAGTCGTCAAGGGTTTTATTTGTGTTTCTTGAACAGAGGACACATGGGACCAGAACATGTGTTATCAGTGGGTGCCATATTAAGACCTCATGACTATTGTGTTCATGTGTGTGGAGAATATTGTGACCAGTGATTCCTGTGTATTTTCTACACCATGAATATTTGTTACCCAGGTGGCTCAGGAATATTAAGTACCCTTGGTCCTTTGATTTCTTTCTATCTCATGAGTTCTATGTCTAACAAACTTCTTCCTACTTATTTATACTCAAAACATCTTAAAAGATGTTTTAGAAACTACAAACTACCTTATCATTTATAACAGAATTGAACACTCTAAAATTAAATATGTATTGGATCTTCATTATCAACCTAACCCAGACTTTTTATATGAAATAAATGTGAAACAATAAATCTGAATATCTAAGTAATTATTAATAGATACTATTTTTACTCTCATAAGAATAAACATGACAAGACAAAAACTAGATTTTATTTTATTAAAAAAAA
>RJWJ010034804.1:0-17046 GCA_004363605.1 Indri indri | reverse complement strand
TGTTCCCTGAGAATAACTGTGACAGATTAATGGTAGTAGTGCTAATAATAAAGATAATAAAATTAACTCAAGTGCTTTAACTGCCAGGGACTGTGCTAAACCCTTTGGGTGAATGTTACACTTTATCCTCACAACAGCCCTGTGAGAACTGTACCACTGTTGTCACCATCTAATAAATGAGGTAGCTAAGACATAGCACCCAGGAGCCAAAACTTAGTGAAACAATGAAATTGAGGTCACATGGTCAAGATCAAGGTCAAAGGTAGTGCAGGTCTTTGAAGCAGCAATGTGACTCTAGAACTCAATCTCATTCCAGAATCTGAGTAATTAACCACTATGCACACTGCCTCCCTAGATAGTGGCAGAATAAAAAATCCCTTTTCATTTGTTCCAGTGGTCCTCTGTCGGCATCATTAGTTTAGCATGTTTCATCTGCCAATGGGCTCCTTAAGGAGAGAGAATGATTTATTTATTTTTATATCCTCAGAACACAGAACTGGCCCATCTCAGAAACTCCATTTATAGCTGTGAAATGGGAATCGATTCTTTCCTTACACATTTATCTCCCTCTATATTCCTTCACATACCCTATGATCTAGCCAAACAGGACTATTTGCTATTCCCAACACGTTCCTTGTGCTGCTGCTCTTAGATATCTTTGCTTATGCTGTGCCTACTGCTTGAAATGCCCTTCTACATATGCAAATCTTCATCAAGGTGACATTCCTACTGCTATCTCTTTTCTGAAGCACTTCTAGCTCATGAATCAGAAGCAAACTTCCCCCCAACTGCACACTTTAGCACTTTGCCTATAGTACTATCTTCCCTTATCATCTCTACCTCATTTATGTATTTGCAAGATCTTCTTTAAAAATATCAATCACTGAATTTTTCACATAGTAGGTGCTCAGTGGAGATTAACTGAATTAAAAACTGAGTTATTTAAACCAGTTGGCTTGGTTTTCTACAAAATGAAGAGGTTCAACTCATGGCATTGAGATGTGATTACATTCATTCATCTCTGTATGTCATTAAATAGTGTGCGTGTAAGGCAGCATTATTTTCATATCTTCTTCCCTTTTTAATGAATGCATACCCTTTGATCTGATTAATTTTGACCCATCCATTTGTAAGCAAAGTTCTATGAAATGCCAAAAAAAAGAGAGACTTTCATTTAAATTATTAGAAAGATTTAACAGCTTTTAGACATTGAGGAATTCCTTTCTCTTTTATCACAAACCAGCAACATTTTTCAATGACATTTAACTGCATTCATGTTTGAATAATGATAACAAGGTTAAAAATGTTCAATAGACTATTATATTAAACCTTCATCTACTAAATTCAACAAATGTTTACCAAGCTTCTACTGTGTGTAAGGCACAGTAAGCGGCAAGACTCTATGAAGAATAAAGAGGAGCTATACACAGTCTGAGGGAGTGAACATTAAGAAATGCAGGTAGGATAAATATAACATGAGGCAGGCTATGGTATAACCTTCAGAAATGATATAAAGTGCTGTAAAAATATCCAAGAAAACCAAGAGTTTTCATCTTTCGAGAAACTCATTAGAACATTTGCTCTTTCATTTCCTATACCAACTTGCTAATACCTATCATTGTATATTTTGGTGACCTAAAATATACAATGACAGGTACCTTTAGAAAAGTACATGGAAATGATGGATTTCTTTTTTAAAAAATGGAGATATAATATATATACACACATTAAAATTTAAAATAAATTCATGAGAACTATAACATTATAAATTTGAAATCAATTTTAGAGAAGAAAAAAAAATCACCATAATGTCATCATAGCACAATTATTTTCATTTGTGTATTTTTTCTTATTTTTTCCTATATATGTGATTGTTAGATATTTGGGTGTATCAAAGACATGCAATTCTGGTACTTTAATACATGGCAAGGAGACGGCTTATTCAGGGTGTAGGCATTAGTGCTTTGCAGAGTTCATTCGAACCATGGTTTGCGGGACAGACACATTCCTACTTAACCTACGTAAGGCTGAGTTTTCTGAACTGGAAAATTAGAAATAACAACAGCAACGCAACAACAACAAAGTCTATTGCACAGCGTAGTCAAGAGGATTAAGTGAAACAATCTGTGGAAAGTGTTCAGCACAGCAGCTGTCGCAAAACAAGGGCTCAAGAAATAGTGGCTCTTAAAAATCATTGTTTTCCTCATACCACCTTCTGTCTCACTCAGTTTTTTCTCTCCTCCTAAAACACTTTATATTCTCATGATACTGATTTGAAATACCAGGAAATAGGCAGATAAACTCCAAAGAGACGAATATCAGCAGAGCACATGGCATCGTCCAAAAGTTAAGCACAAGCATTAACGGATGCAGGCTCTGAAATCTGACAGTCCTGATTCCGCAGATGTGGGAGCCAATGTCGTTGATGTGGGACAGTAACAATAACTGTTTTCCTCCACCCAGTGGCATAAGGAGACACAGGCACAGAGGCTTCTGTCCTCCCCCATTGTAGAAGGTGGTCCAGAAACACCAGGCAACCCAGGGAAACACTGTTTGTGCCAGCAGAAAGCACCAGCAGGGAAGCCACGGCAATACTAGAAGGAAGGAGAGCCAGGGCTCTGAACGCTAAACTGTCATTGGCACTAATGCCCATAATATAGGCCAGAATCTACTCACTAAACCTAAACAGAGTGACAGCATACTAAAATAAATGTGCATAGCATCTAGACTCTCCTAGCTAAAATATCCAGGATATAAAAAAATCACCTGTTATGCCCCAAGCCAGGAAAACAATAATCTGAATGAGAAAAGATACATAACCAATGACAATACTGAGATTAACCACATGTTGGAATTATCTGATAAGAATTTTAAAGCAGTTATTGTGAAAGTGCTTCAAGAATAAATTCTAAATTATCCCGAAACCAATAAAAAATTAGAAAATCTCAGTAAAAACAAAAAAAAAATAGAAGTTATAAAAAAGAACCAAGATGAAATGAAAGAACTAGAAAATACAATCATTGAAATAAAAAACTCCCTGGATGGTCTCAGTAATAGAGTGGAGATAGATGACAGAGAATGGATGAAGTGCATTTGAAGACAGATCAATAAAATCTACTCAGTTTGAACAAGAGAGGAAGAAAAATAGACTGGAAAAATGGACAGAGCCTCGGGAATCTGTGGGACAATAACAATCTAATAATCTAACATTTGAGTTACTGGAGTCTCAGAAGGAGAGGAGGAAGAGTATGAGACTGAAAAAGTATTCCAAGAAATAATGGTTGAACATGCCCCAAATTTGATAATAGGTATTACATATCTATACTTCACTTCATACAGTTATGGTTACTATAACACTTTGCATAAAATGGAGAAAACTTGCAGTCACATAGGTCCTTCAATCTCTATATCCTCTCCGATACAGTTGCCACATGTATCTACATGCATTGTAAATTTCATAAAACAAGATTAAAAATTTTTGCTTTAAACAGTCCCATATATGTCAAAGAATCTAAGAGGAAAAAATATTTTCTATTTATTCAGATATTTGCCATTTCAAATTTTCTGTAGTGCTTCTGAAAGATTTGAATTTCCACATGATATCATTTCCTTTCAGCATTCACTTCTGTGAGCATAGTTACATAATAGCTGCTTTAAAGCCCTTGTTTGCTAATTCCAACATCTGGGTCATCTTCGAGTGTGTAGCTAAATGAATTTTCCCATAGGCTAATCGATAAAAACAAGAGGAGTTAAGTTCCTACAGCATACTTCGGGTCACAAAAACATTACCACACATCTAAAGAAAGACCCCAAACACTTCTAATATTAATTAAAATAAATGTGAGCTATATGCATTTAAGAAAGATTAATAAAAATAAGATAATTATTTCCCCAATTTTTGGTGAACTCCTGAGTGACAGTGGTTGTAGCGGTGGTGGGTTAAGTCAAGGCATAAATGCTTGCAAAGGAAAATTGTCATGAGCACCTCTTCCCACCACGCAAAGACCAAACACTAACAAATACAGCAGTAGCTGAGCATTTCATACTGCATTGTTTATTGTGCATTTGTACAATTAACTCCCACTTGAAAATTTTTTATTTTACAATAATTTGTACTAATTCATTTTCCAACCCAGCCCAGCGTCAGGGTGGCTGGAGGGCGTCCCTGCAGCTCAGGGCCCAGGCGGGCCCGGCCCCGGCCAGCAGCGGTCCCCTCGCAGGGTGTCACCCCCACACCCACTCACACGGGACCGTGCACACGCGTGTGCACCCAACGGCGCAGTTTTGGGACCCGGGAGGAACCCGCAGTCCCCTGAGAAAACCCACGCAGACTTGGGGAGAATGTGCAGCTTCCACACAGACAGGGTCCCCCGGCTGGAAAGCGATTTTTTTTCCAACATTATAAAACGATGTTGAACGAAAGGACGTTATTCGAGGACATGGTGTATTCTTCTAAAAAGCATGGATGTTTTTGTCTCAGTGGCCAATTAATTTGGTTAGATTGGAACTGCACACTCTTTCTTTGCTGGCAGAATCAATCTTGGTTCATTCTTTGATCTTCAGCTGCTCTGTGTCCCGCTGGTCCCTCCCATAAGTGGTCCAGGCGTCAACGACAAAGATGGAGCTAGTTTACACAGAGAACTCGCCACCCGCCCCCCGCCCTCAACTCAACGTCCTTTCTGAGATCTCTCCTTTGCGTCCCTGTTGTTGGTTACCGAAACTGCAGACTTTTCAGGCGAGAAAGGCTTTGGGTTTCCTACTGACGTTCTGGCCAGCCTGCTTGATACTGATCTCATTCTGCTCTCAGGATAAAAGCTGTAAAAAATGGGAAATTACCTGCAGTTGATTCCTTCGTCCGAATTTTATACCCTTCAAGAATCTGCCTATTTTGGTTCTCTCTCCAGTGTTGTTTTTTGTTTTGTCCGGAGTTAGAGTCATCTGTGGAAAGGTTGGGTTCAGATGGAGCTTTCCAGGGCACAGCGAAAGCATGACCCCCCTTGAGATTTTGATGGGAAATTTTGTTGAAACTCAAAATTAAATTTGGAAGAGTTTTTAAATACATCCATCCTTTCCAAATAAAAACGTGTTTTTGTTCTTGTTTGAACCAGAATCCATCTTGTTCTTCAGTGCTTCATGGTAAAATTTTCTTCATATAGATCCTACACATTTCTTATTAGATAAGGATCTAAATTTATCATATTAAAACCTATTGTGCTTCATTTGCCTATATTTCCTTTTAATTAATTTGAACATTTTTGGAGACTGGACTTTATGGAAGTCCATTTTGCAATGGGCTTTTTCCTTCCTTGTTGCAAAATTGAAGTATCCTTCTTAATGCACAGCCTACGTACTTCACCCTGGGTCAGCTAGGACTGTCAACTGTCCGGTCCAGTTCCCGCTCTGCCCTGCAGAGTCACCGCCTTGTTGAGCTCTTTGGGTTAACATCACTGATCTTAGGTTGGTTCTGTCTTTTTAGCGTAGAGTTAAAGCACTTATAAGACTATGAAACATGCTCTGTTCTTGATGATAATTTCATACTCTGTTCAACCTTAACATCTGTTGAACAGAATAAAAAATGCATATATTTTTTCATAAAGGCGATCTCACTTAAAAAATTTTATTTAAGAAAACAAGAAACACTTTTAATCATACATTATCAACAGTGGTAGCACCTGAGAAAAGTATTCACAGAGTATCTTATTTTATTGTGCTGCATAAGCCTAAAATAAAAACACTGCTTCCCCAAAGTTACAAGAGACCTAGAGCATACTAAAAATACTTTATTGTCATTACTAAATGCATGAAATACACATTCTAGATGGAATATGCTGTACATCTGATGAAACACACAGAGCATTCATCAAGGTAAAAGGAAAACACATAGCCACAGGATGGAAAGATGGCGCGCATTTTTAAAAAAATGGAACATTCTCAAATATTGTATAACTTTTCAACTTACCATAGCTATTCTCCAACCTTTCTATTAAACAAAAGGAAACTAAACATTACACACAGTTTGAAGAGATTAAATGCCAGATATTCTACAGAAGGAGAAAATATTAGCATCCTGGAATAATTTTTATTCCTGGCCCATTTTCTGCCCACTGGAAAAAATTGCACTGCTTTTCCTTCCCAAGAGGACATACAAAGAAATTCTTTCCATTATTAGGTCCGATCTTCAACACCGTTCTCATGATGGAGCGTTTGCCATGGCTGCAAAGTGGGAAGGACGAATCTGCCCACTGTGGTGGGAAGAAGATAAGACGGAAGTTACAGTGATGTACAGCCTAAGCCCGGGCTCATTTGATTAGTGTCGTGTTGCCTTCTTTGCTGTTACCATTAATCTGACATTGTAAAACAGACGTAAGTCATTAGCTGTTGCCCTTAAAAAAGCTTATATCCTATAAGAAGCATCTCTAACAAATTTGTTTGAATTACATAGAAAATTGCCATAATTTTGAGCTTCCCCTTATCTACAGGTTTCCTTCACTTTATTAAGAATAATTGAAAACTGCCAGAATCTTGCTGTAATCACCAGTGTCCCTGCTATAGGTCTGTTTTAGTTAAAACTATAAGATCAAATATTTGTCATGTTTCTAAGACTAAACTTCCTTAGTCTCTTAGGAAGAGAAAGAACCCAATAGGGACTTACTTGGACTAAATTAGGCAGATTACATTATATTATTCTTATTAATTTTGGCCTCACAAGAGGTATAAAGTATGCTATTGTATTTTCAGCAACATTTTGAATACTGCCAGTGATGTTTTCTCTGCTACATCTATAAAAGCTTCTTAAGGAGGAAATCTGTGAATTTAGTAGGATAGAGTCACATTCTGTTCAGGGACTGAGATCTAAAATCACTATCCTGTTTCCCCTGGGAAATTCTTTAGGAAGGGATCACATTGACAACAAGCTATTTTGTGTCACAATAAGCCCAACCAGAAAATTTTTGCCCCTGCACTGAAAACAGCAATATTTTCTTTTTTCACGTCCATTCCTGATAAAGCATAACTTGGAATCATATGTGTCTTAAAATATTAGAATCGCACTTGCATGGTGAGATGCTCACACTGAGGAAGGCAGGAAGTGAGACTAAAAGGGTCCCAGGTTCGTGTCTCCCATTTCAGATTCACTTTCAGGGACACGCCCAGAAACTGGGAGGGCACGAGGAGTCCCCTATAGCCAGATTGTTATTGAGCCATCACTTTTTGGTCAAGCTTGTGTAGACGATTTGCTACTGTTCCTGTAAATCTCAGGCATGTAATTGTGCTTCTTGTATACTGGTGCATAAACCAAAGGTTTTGATGTAGCACTGAAATTTGAAAGAACTAATTCTTATCTTGGATTATTAGCCACATAAGTACTACTAGTACTTACTAGTGGTCACTCGATACCTTCTATTTTGTTATAAGCCAAGGGCAACACTTCTAGACTTGTGGTGACAAACATGACAATATGAAATACACTAATAATCTAATAGCTATTATTTCTTTAAAATTTTTTTTGCTGAACGTCTTTGAATTTTAAGTTATTCAACATTCAAGCTTTAGACTGAATACCAACATGGCTATTTAAAATGTTAAGGTAAAACTAGAAAAACACTGATACTTCTTACATTTTAATAATCAAAGTATTCGATTACATTGTAGTAAGCTAGATAAATCTTACACGTACTTCAAAAAATCCACATTGTGCTTCCCTAGGTAGAGGACAAGCATAAAACTGCCTGCCCTCGTTCTCGCCATCCTTCCTCACGACTCGGAGCACGCAGAGGCGGTTGTGTTTACTGCAGCGAGGACTGCCAGTATTTAAGGTACAAGGACCATCTGTCATATTAATTTGAAGTTTGCTGTAATGACAGGTTACAAAATAACTACAGCATGATAGTGCTAAAGCGATCATTCACACCACCTCACCCCCACATGTTAGAATTTCACTCACACAAAGAGATTATATCAAAAAGTGGACCTTGGTCGACTTCGGGTAATTACACAAACTATGGTGTTTTTAATTCTTTGTTTTCCTAGGTAATTCTAATTTATTCCAAAGCTATCTATGTACCCAAAATAAATAATTTAAATTTCTAAAGAATAAAAACAACCATATTGTACACCTAGTACCTCAGATTTTCTTAGTTTTCATTTGTAATATTCAGTTCTCGTTTTACCCAATATTAGTGTGGCTACTTTTATTTCCTCTAAAATATTCTCAAGTCCAGCTGTCTCCCAGCCCCCAAGGTAACTAGATCACAATCTTCTCTAATTATTTTCTCATCGGTAGCAAACTCTCATCAATGGCTCTGACAAGGCCATAGAGATCACTCTCCCTACTGTCCACTTTAAAGATAATTTTCTATGCTTTTCTTTGATCAAAGCTACTGTAACAGTCACAATCATATTCCAGCAAGAAACAGGCTGCCTGGCAGGGCAGAAATGTGAATTCTATAAAACTAGTGGGGAAGCTTTATTCTCCCCCACAATTAGAATCGAGAGTATATGGAGGTTATCCCCACACATCGGGCAAAGGCTAGAAGCCGGCCTTGCATTGCAGCTATATCAGCAGAATATTCTCTTTGAAAAGGAGCTTCATTATTATTTTTAATTTTCTATATTGTGCATATTTTACCAATGCCTTTATGAGAATTAGTCTTTTAATACATCAGTTGAAGAGAAAAGTGTTCACACTAATTAAAACCAGAAGTCCCTCCCTTTAATATTCCTAATTTTTAACTTTTTGATGATAAAACAGTTTATCTTTTCTCATATTTTGGGTAAATTTCTGAAGAATAAAATATCACTCTTAAATAATTTTAAAAAACACTTAAAAATCAGAGGTATTTTTGTTTCCTAAATTACATTTTTCACATATTTGTATCTATGATGATGCCTTAAGGCATCATATCTAATTGAAATGTTCAGAGAAAGTGATCTGTTATTTGTGATGAAATTGGTTTAAACTCATTTCTACAACAGATGCTTAAATATGCTGCTTTAAAATGTTTGCTGGGATGGACTCAAACATTCTGAGGGCAGTTTTTGAAGCTGTTCTTACAGCAGCCATTTGCAAAATGAAAGCAGCTGTAGGCATTGCTAAAGAAATCATTATAATTAAATATTTCACCAGCAATGATTTTGCTGGTACCTTTTTCAGGGTGGAGGGTAGTAGGTTACATTTTAGAATCATGGATAATACCAATCAGAAATTGGAAAGCTGAGAGGCAATGGCCTTTTCTTTTCCACAATACTCCATTTCACCAACCCCCTCCAAAAGAGGCGATGTTAAAACTTTATCTTCAAGGGAATTTAAAGGAGAAATAAAGATTATTATTAGAAACAAATGAAATGATGCTTTCTTATTAAAGAATATGTACACATAAAAACAGTTTTATATATTATTTTAAAGGTGGCTGTCTTAGATAACAATTAGACATTTTCTAACCCACTTGCTTGGACCTAGAGAGCTCCAGGGTTCCAGGAAGAGGTTTACATTCTCTTACTATTAAAGCTTTCCTGGGGAGAAGGACAAAGATGGAAGGTGCAATTAAGGTGGAATGATAAGGCCCAATATCTTCCCTCTGGTTCATTTCATTGTTTCTTCTTTGGTGGAAGGTTAAAAAAAAAAAAAAAAAAAGCCATATGCTATCTTGTTCTTGGTGCTCAGAGTGTGTCCACTGAGCAGAGCACCAGTATCACTTGCTCCTTAGAAATACAGAATTATCTGCCCCTACTCCAGATTGTCTACAGAATCAGAATGTGCAAGTTAACAAGATTCCTGGGTGATTCATATGCACATTAGGTTGTGAAGCATTGAGCTGATGGAACCAAGATTCTGATGCCACCTGTGATCATATCAGCTCTAAATAGGCACAGCTAATCTTAATTTATGATAGAAAACATTATCCAGATTAATTAAATGTTCTAATTAATTGAGGACATCCTGGTCCCCTTTCGTTTTGATCATTACTTAAAAAATTTCTAAAATGTAGCACAGCATTTTCTTAGGTGAATTTAGCACACAGAATAGTTTAACTTATCTTGATGATTAAAAGCATCATTTTGAGTATTAATGGTTATAAATGGTCTATTAAAATAGTAGTAGATCAGGGCTTGGCAAATCTGTTCAGTTAACTCATAATGCATATTTTAGGTTTACAAGTCTTATGGTCCAAGTTTGTAGCAGCTATAGAAAATATCTAAACAAATAGCAGCTATAGAAAATATCTAAACAAATAGCAATGAAACTTTGTTTACACAAACAGGGCTGCATTTGGCCCTGTTGTAGTTTGCTGATGTAAATGTCTTTAGAATTAAGAACAGTGTTTGAGGCATAACAGGTTCTCAATAAATACTTATTAACAAATAAATAAACCAAATTGTACAGTGATCAGATAAAAACTATCATTAAGAAGGAAGATAATTACCAAGGACTGTAATTTTAAAGTGAACATTTTTTCAATGATCAATTTATCACAGTTTAACTTATTTTACAGATAGAGTGATTCGTAATAAAAATACTACCCGAAATTTCTGTGAATTAATCAATCTCACTGCATGTAGGTTTTGTCATACAGGACTATTTCCAGGATCAAACAAACAGAAGTTAAATGACTCATCCTGGATGGTCCCAGGTAGTTCTGAAATCGTTAGGGACTGAAAATTCCAAAAAGTGACCCAGAAACAAGTACAAAGTGTCAATGCTGGCACTGGTGATTAAAGATAGACCTTCAGCACCCCTGATGGCAGCAGACATTAGAAAATATTAATGATTTTGTTAGTGTCATTGCACTCTTCTATATGAGCCTTTGCATCAACTCAGGAAATATTTCAACCTAAAACACATGCATTCTTTAAAACGCATCACTTTGTTTTGCTCTGTGTTTACAATAATTGGATCAAAGACTTAAACTGTTTCTAGTCATTATTTTTAACTGCTTAAAAATTGGTTCAATCATCTAATTTATAATCCAGTAGCTAGATGGTATTCACATATATTTAAAGACGAATCCAAAAATATGCCTCATCAACACTGCATGTATTGTGTGGTAATGAGATCAGTAATTAAGAGAACAAAAGTCAAATTAATTGCCATATAATTATTAAAGAAAAAATAAACTGGCTATAAATTATGAGTGGACCACCTGCTTTAATAGTATTATGTTGTGAGCTTCTGCTAAGCATCTTGTCCACAAGATGAACACTATCGCTGCCAGACAAGGAGAAAAATGAAATAAATGACAGTAATTTGCAATTTATTCCTTGTAAAGTAGCTGGGTGCAGAAGGGCTGCTGGGTGAATTTATTTCATCACTTGACATTTATTCTGCTAGTTGATCTTGATTGATTGTGGAGTCTCAGTCCTGGTATTCTTATATTCAATACATACACAGGCTGCAGCATTTCTAAGATGCTGTGCACGGTGATTAATCATATGATCCTATTACTAATGGCTTATGAAGAAATCATTTAAATTTAAGGTTACATTAATGTTTTTTTAAATCTCTAATTCATTAGTCAAATTGTCTGAGATTTTCTACAAAGCAGTAAGGGAATAAAAATATGCCAAGATATTTCATCTGGGTACAACGAATGCCACAATATTTTATGATGATCACTTCTATTCTTTCTACTTAAGCCACAGAACAGAAAAGGCTGTTCAAAAATGACTTGCTCCTATGTGATAGCATTACAACTCAAACCCTCTTAATTAACTCCTTCATAAACTTCATCATGAGACATTAATTAGGGTTAAAGTGAAAAGGTGGTGTATTTATCCAATTAGTTAAAAGTAATTCAAATGTGAGTACATGGACAAAAGTAAACCAGTTCTCATAAATGATTATAAATACAACATTTTTAAAAATCAGTCGAGGATTAACTAATGGTAAGTTTTTAGAGTCAGAATAGGAAACTGGGAATAAATGCATGTCCTAAGTAAAAACTATCTCAGAATTGTTAAGAAATAAGCTTTAAGGATTCCTAGAGGTTGGTCTAGGAGTGTTCACCAGATGGTTCCTCATCTCACAGTCCAGAGGAGGAATCTCCCCATCAGTAAAGGCACAATTAGAGGACGAGCTAGCAATCAGAATTCCACCTGAGGTTACTTTAGATTCCACCCAAAGAACAGTTAGTTCTCTACATCCACATCTGTGGATTCAACCAACCTTGGATCTAAAATATTTGGAAAAAAATGACAATAAAAAGTAATACAAATAAAAAGCACAGCATAACAACTATTAACATGGCATTTATGTTGTATTAGGTAATATAAGTAATCTAGAGATAATTTAAAGTATATGGGAGGATGTGCACAGGCTATATGCAAATACTACAGCATTTTATATTTGGGACTTGGGCATCCCCATATTTTGTTATCCTGGGGGTCCTGGAACTAACCCCCCACAGACACGAAGGGACAACTGTAACTCTTTCTTGGCTTGTCTCCTGCTGGCAAGAAAAGACATACATGGCAAGAAGACCTTCATTCACATGTTAAAAATTCTTCAGTTCATTTAAAAATGCATCTGCTTTAGGGAGGGGGAAAAAAAGCAGCTCAGAAAAGAAAATTTTGGTGAAATGCCTCTTGATAGAGGCATAACATCAGGTTGTGATATTTAGAAAGCCCAAATAAAGGGAGGAGGAGGGACAGATAAAGCAGAAAGGAGGGTCAACAGAAATTGTTTCAGGAGCTGTCAAGAATCATTAAGGAAAAGGGATGATGACACCGTGTATTAAAAGTTCTGCATCACAAGTGACAGCAACCGAGGGGCTTCTGGACATGTAGCTTGTAGTTCCACAAAACTTATCTGCTCTGGTGGTATTCATTAATTGGAATTACAACTTTCGAATTTCAGATACAAAAGCAGCAAGCATGGTCTTTAGGATTTTTGGTTGAAATAAAGAACACCATCCCACTTGGCTGTTTGAGATGCTGCCATGTTCTTTAACAGAAAGGTCACTAAAAACTATCTCGGATCCCTCCCTTTAGAACACAGGATACTTACTACACTTTTATAAATGATGGTTGTCCTCCTAGAAGAACTATCTTTCATTGGAAAGAAATATAAAAAAATGCTAAAAGTGGTTACTGATAACTGGTAATGATTAAGAGTGATTTAAGTATTTTGCTTTATACTTTCCAATCATGAGCTATAGAGAGAAAATTTTCCAAATATTTTATATTGAGCATGTATATGTCTGCCATCAGAAAAACAAACTTTTCATAGATGTAGGAAATTGTTTTCCATTTTGTTCCCTTCTGTAACATTATAAGCTAGAGAAGAGAAAGGAGGCAACTTATTATTATAGTCTTTCAGTGTTTGATTTACACTACCAAAATCAATTCAGCTTCCTTAGCAACAGATATTTCTGCCTTCTTAAAGCTCAATGTAAACACCTTAAAGACCAAGGTTAGAGGTATCATACCTTTCAGAAAATCCAGGGTTGCAACTTTTGAGATCTGGTGGTGAGTAGTGGGTTGTTTTCAATTTTTTATGAGCTGGACTGAATAATTTAGACTCAGAGCAGACTGTAGGTGATGTGTTTGCTTTGCTAGATAGTTGAGTTATATAGTTTGTTCTCTCCTTGGAGGGGTGCTGTGTATCACTAAAGCAAACATTAGGAGGAGGAGGGTTTTGAAACTCCCCATCTAGTATCTGGTTTTGGCTTTTTTTTCTTTCCAAAGTACTGGATTTATTGCTAAAATCAGTTAAGACAAGGGTTGTAGTTCCAAATGCAGTTTTCCTGTTGATCTTCACTTCTGTGTCTGGTTTTCCAAAGCTATTACAAGGGTACTTCACTAAGCTGTTAAAGGCAATAGGATGTTCTTCATTCCTGAGCATTGAATCTGCAAGGAGACATAAGTAATTCCGTAATAGTCCTATAAATATAACACACTGACTATTTGAAACATCTTTTTATTTGATTAAAAAATTTAGTTTACTTTATTATAGTGAACTAATATATATATATATACAACTAACAATATTAAGTCAGCTTGAGTAAGTCAGAATTATTCATCTCTGGTTAGGAAATGAAATATTCGAAATGCAAAATTTCAACAACTTATAGGGAGCCAAGATTTGTGTTTGCTTTGTATTATGTTTAAGCATTTAAAGGTCATTCAGCTATCAGTTTTGCTATTATTAGGCAAAATATTAAAGCAGTGGTAATTAAGAGATGATATCCCATAAAGCTTTAGGTCAGCAGTTAGAGGCCTATTTCTAGATTACCAGGAATGCGTCTGTGAATGACAAGATAAAGTGAAAGGCTTATATAAAATAAGTAAAGATGCATTACAAAGAAAGACTTACCATTTATTAAATACAATGTCTCAACAAAGTATCCCAGGATTTTGGAATCTGTACTATGATGTATTCTATATTGTTGTTAAGATATATGTCTTTCATACTCAAAATTAACAATGAAATAGCTAATGAGATGTGTAAAGGCATTTCAGAATGCTGAAATAAATATGGAAACCTAAGACTGTGGTTTTCCATGCGCTCCGTGGGATAGAACTAGGAGGTGTCGTCCCTTCTGCTAGCAGCAAAGCTGTGCAAGGGGTGATGCCTGCCTTTCTGGCCCAGAGAAAAAAACACAATATGACAGTGAGCACAGTGTAGGGGTCCATAAGTCAAGAATGAACTTTCTCATCTCTAATTGAAGAAAGAAATAACGCTCTGAGAACACAATAGAAGCTGCAGCAATGAGATGGTTCTTAATCACAGGTTTCCTCTGAGGTTTTACATTCTCTAAACGCATGAAATCGAGAGCTATACAGAGTTATTCTGAAGGATTTCAATGAAATCAGTACAATTGTCTGGGTAAAGATTTTAATAACAAGGGGTAGGAAGGATAAAGAAGAGAAAAAATTCAGCATTTTTCCATTCCACCTGCAAAGATATTCTTACAGAAATCCTCCCTTTCAATTTATGACACACTTGGACTGAATAACAAACTCGAAAGTTGCTGAAATCTGCATAAAACAAAGCTTTATTGAATAATTCATTAGAAACAGTAGAGAACAGATGTGATCATCTCTGTTTTTTGAGATACAAAGGCACACACTGTTTTAGCACAAGCATTTTTCCCTCCTTGTTTAAAAAAATATTCAATAGAGAATATTAGCATGGTTTACCTGTTAAAGCTGGCAATTCCTTTAAACCTTTCAGAAAGAAAGCATTTAACTTAGTTATGCAATATCAAGAGGGTACAAGATACATACCTAACTTTGTATAATTAACCCTCTTAGAAATGTAACAAACTCAAAATCAAAATTCAGTCTTACCAATAGGCCTTGAGGTCAAGCAAGCATCACATGACTTAGAAGAGGGCTTATTTATTAGTGTACAGACCCCACACGTCCACTGTTCTTCAGATTTCCGAGCCACGGTGTCCATAAGATGATTCGCCCTGCTAGATGTCCAGCTGATTATTGTATTTCTAGTTGGGAGCTTGCTATAAAATAATTTTAAAAATTAGACATTAGCATTGTTATTATTGTCTTGTTCTGAAGCATCTTAGGTTGGAAACTATTACAGAACCATTAATACTCTAATGCCACCTGTTTATTATTACTTAGAAGTTAAAATGTTTTTACTTGGACCCTACTGATTGCTGTTAAAGTCAGAAATAACAAACGTTTTTATTTAGAGTCAAAGAATTGTGTGTTTTCTAAACTAAAAATATTTGACATAATACTAGGAAGTATTTCTCAAATAATATTTTAAGTATTAAAAAAGCAAAACTAAAATATCTTTATTCAACCAAATCGGGAAAAAATAGAGGAAGTTTACATTTACTTGATGTGCCTTAAAAAGAAGACTCCAGAAATTCTGGAATTTTTCTACGGTATCTACTAAGCACTATATCAGTTCACTGATCTATATTGATGAACAAAGATAGTTATTCTTGTGTTATTTCCCTTCCTGTAAAACTGTTTCATGATGGATATGTAATTAATAGATTAGTAAGCAAACAATAAAACCAACCCTGATTTTTGGCCACAAATGTAAATCATGATTCTCTACCTGAAATTCTTCACTGACTATGTATTGTTACACAGAGTGACTTTATAAAGCTCTGACACAGTCCTATTCTCTAATGCCCAGCTGTACGTCTGTAGACTACATCACATGGCTAAAGAACTGTGGCAGTATCATGGGTTCCTTTCATGATTCCAAAAATTAATACCGAAAAAAGCACTTCCAGGTAAAGGCTACGTATCTTACATTTCAGAACATGAGTTCTTTGACTTTCAAAGATAACCTTGTCTTCTGTAACATTTTGTCCCTTACATAAAATTATACTAGTTTTTAAAGTCAGGCATGTCCAGTAAAATAATAAATAGCATAAGAGAAAGAAAATCTGAAAGTAAGATACATCTCATTATGATTCTTTTATCTTTACTTACCTTGACTTTTAATGCCACTCAGTATTTCTTATTCCTATAGAACATCAGACCTTCTACAGAATTTGTTTATTTGACCTAATCCCTGTCCTCTACTAAGTTACTTTGAAAGGCAGCAGGATGCATTTATTCATAATTAAGCACAATTTAAATGACCTTCCAATTTCACTACTTTCATCTTCTTTTGTCCTACAGATTTCACTAATCGCAAGGGGATGTTTATTGTTACATATGGGGGCTTTGGAAGCATTCTTTCTTGACTGCTCCATTTCTTAATCACACACTAATAAACTCTTTCCAATCCCCACTTGGATATGTAACAGGAATCTTAAACCGAGCATGTTGCGGTAGGCTGGATTACGGCCTCCCAAAGATATTAGGCCATAATCCCAGGAACCTATAAATGTTACTTTATAAAGAAAGGAGGCCTTTGCAGATACAATGAGGATCTTGACATAGATTATCCTGGATTATCCGAGTAGTCCCTCACCCCGATCACAAGTGTCCTTACAAAAGAGAGGCAGGGGGAGATTTGACAACATGCAGAAGGTGACGTCATCACAGAGACAGAGGCTGGAGTGATGCAGCCACTCACAGGAATGCTGGCAGCCACCAGAGCTGGAAGAGGAAAGGAATGGT
>RJWJ010034803.1:0-16985 GCA_004363605.1 Indri indri | reverse complement strand
GCTGAAAAAGGCATCCACCTCTACTAACCTTTTCTTTTTTTTTAAATTACTATTATTTTTTTAATTTCAGCATATTATGGGGGTACAGATGTTTAGGTTACAACTGTTGCCCTTGCTCCGCCCCCCAAGTCCGAGTTTCAAGTGTGTCCATCCCTCGGATGGTGCGCGTTGCACTCTTTGTGTATGCATATACCCATCCCTTCCTCACTCCTACCTCCTCCCCCCTCCCACCTGCCAGACATCCAATAGATGTTATTCTTATATGTACATTTATGTGTTGATCAGTTAATACCAATTTGGTGGTGAGTACATGTGGTGCTTGTTTTTCCATTCTTGGGATACTTCACTTAAGTAGAATGCATTCCAGCTCTATCCAGGAGTATACAAGAGATGCTATATCACCATTGTTTCTTAAAGCTGGATAGTACTCCATGGTATACATATGCCACATTTTATTAATCCACTCATGTATTGATGGACACTTGGGTTGTTTCCACATCTTTGCAATTGTGAATTGTGCTGCTATAAATATTCGGGTGCAAGTGTCTTTCTTATAGAGTATCATTTGATCTTTTGGGTAGATGCCCAGTAATGGGATTGCTGGATCGAATGGTACTTCTACTTGTATCTCTTTAAGGTATCTCCATATTGCTTTCCACAGAGGTCGTGCTAGTTTGCAGTCCCACCAGCAGTGTATGTGTGTTCCTCTCTCTTCACATCCATGCCAACATTTATTGTTTTGGGACTTTTTGATAAAGGCCAGTCTCACTGGAGGTAAGTGATATCTCATTGTGGTTTTGATTTGCATTTCCCCGATGATTAGAGATGTTGAGCATTTTTTTTAATATGTTTTTTTGGCCATTATTCTGTCTTCTTTTGAAAAGTTTCTGTTCATGGCCTTTTGCCACTTTTTCATAAGGTTGTTTGATTTTTTCTTGTTGATTTTCCTGAGTTCTAAGTAGATTCTGGTTATCAGCCCTTTATCGGATTTGTAGCATGCAAAAATTTTCTCCCATTCTGTAGTTTGTCTGTTTGCTCTTGTGGCAGTTTCTTTGGCTGTGCAGAAGCTTTTCAATTTGATCAGGTCCCATTTATTTATTTTTGTTGTTGCCATGATTGCCTTTGGGGTCTTCTTCATAAATTCTTTCCCTGGGCCAATGTCTAGAAGAGTATTTCCAACATCTTCCTCTAGAATTCTAATAGTTTCACTCCTTAGGTTTAAATCTGTTACCCAGCGTGAGTTGATTTTTGTGAGAGGTGAAAGGTGTGGATCCTGGTTCAGTCTTCTACATGTGGCTATCCAGTTTTCCCAGCAACATTTATTGAATAAGGATTCTTTTCCCCAGTGTATGTTTTTGTCTGGTTTGTCCAAGATTAGGTGACTATATGAGGATGGTTTTATATCTGGGTTCTCAGTTCCGTTCCACTGGTCAATGGCTCTATTTTTGTGCCAGTACCAAGCTGTTTTGATTACCATAGCTTTATAATAAAGTTTGAAGTCTGGTAAGTTAATACCTCCCATTTCATTTTTATAGCCTATAACTGTTTTTGCTATGTGGGGTCTTCTCTGGTTCCATACAAAGCGTAAAATTAATTTTTCTACATCTGTGAAGAATGATGTTGGTATTTTAATAGGGATTGCATTGAATCTGTAGATCACTTTGGGTAGTATAGACATCTTAACGATGTTGATTCTGCCTACCCACGAGCATGGTATGGTTTTCCACCTGTTTACGTCCTCGGCTATTTCCTTCCTCAATGTCTCGTAGTTCTCCCTGTAGAGGTCTTTTACCTCCTTAGTTAAATATATTCCTAGATACTTTATTTTCTTTGTTGCTATTGTGAAGGGAATTGAGTCTTTGATTTGGTTCTCCATATGACTGCTATTTGCATATATGAAAGCCTCTGATTTGTGTGTATTGATTTTGTATCCTGAGACTTTACTGAATTCATTTATCAATTCCAGGTGCCTCTTGGTTGAATCCATGGGGTTTTCTAGATATAATATCATGTCATCAGCGAATAGTGAGAGTTTGATCTCTTCTGTTTCCATTCGTATGCCTTTAATTCCACTCTCTTGCCTGATTGCTGTGGCCAGGACTTCCAGCACTATGTTCAATAGAAGTGGAGATAGTGGGCAACCTTGTCTGGTTCCAGTTCTAAGTGGGAATGCTTTCGATTTTTCCCCATTCAGTATGATGTTGGCTGTGGGTTTGTTATAAATGGCTTGTATCATTTTTAGGTAAGCCCCATCTATGCCTATTTTGTTAAGCGTTCTTATCATAAAAGGGTGTTGAATTTTGTCAAATGCTTTTTCTGAATCTATTGAGAGACTCATATCGTTTTGGTTTTTGCTTCTGTTTATGTGGTGAATTACGTTTACAGATTTGCATATGTTGAACCATCCCTGCATCTCTGGAATGAAGCCCACTTGGTCATGATGGATTATTTTCTTAATAAGCACCTGGATTCAGTTAGCTAGAATTTTTTTGAGAATTTTTGCATCTATATTCATAAGGGATATTGGTCTTTAGTTTTCCTTTTTTGTTGCGTCTTTTCCTGGTTTTGGTATCAGGGTTATGTTGGCTTCATAAAACGTGTTGGGGAGGAATTCATCTTTCTTGATGCTGTGTAATAATTTCTGCAGGATAGGCACCAGTTTTTCTTTGCAGGTTTGGTAAAATTCGGGTGTGAAAACATCTGGTCCAGGACTTTTCTTTTTTGGAATGTTTTTTATTGCTGTTTCAATTTCAATCCTTGATATTGGTGTTCAGGAATTCTATTTCTTCCTGGTTGAGCCAGGGAGGCTGTGTGTTTCTAAAAATTTGTCCATTTCCTCCACATTTTCCAGTTTGTGTGCATAAAGGTTTTTGTAATATTCATAAATTATATCTTGAATCTGCACGGCATCAGTTGTAACTTCTCCTTTCTTGTTCCTGATGGAGCTTATCAGGGATTTTTCATTTCCATTTTTTGTTAGTTTAGCCAAAAGAGCATCAATTTTGTTTAGTTTTTCAAAGAACCAGCTTTTTGTTTTATTAATCTTCCGTATAGTTTCCCTCTTGTCAATTTCATTTAGTTCTGATTTGATCTTATTAATTTCCCTTCTTCTGCTTGTTTTGGGGTCACTCTGTTGTTCTTTTTGAGTTCTTTGAGTCTATTCATTAGGTTGCCTATTTCTGATCTTTTTGACTTTTGGATATAGGCATTTATGGAAATAACTTTCCTCTCAGGACTGCTTTGGCTGTGTCCCACAGATTTTGATAACTTGTGTCACCTTTGTCATTTAGTTCAAAGAATCTTTTGATTTCCATCTTTACTTCCTTGTTTATGAAGGAATTGTTCAGCAGAAGGTTGTTTAATTTCCATGACTTTGTGTAGAGGTGAGAGTTTCTGTTGGGGTTGATTTCTCTTTTTATTCCACTGTGATCTGAGTAGATGCATGGTAGGATTTCTATTTTTTAAAATTTTTTGAGACATGTTTTCTGTTGTAGAATATGGTCACTCTTAGAGAATGTCCCATGAGCTGATGAGAAGAATGTATATTTGATGGTTTTGGGGTAGAATGTCCTGTAAATGTCAGTCAGGCCTATTTGTTCTAGAGTTCTGTTTAAGTCCGTCATTTCCTTGTTAACTTTCTGTTTGGAGGATCTGTCCTGAGCTGCCAGCGGTATGTTGAAGTCTCTGACTATTATGGTGTTGCTGTCTATCAATTTGTTTAGATCAAGTAGAGTTTGCTTTATCAATCTGGGTGCACCTAAGTTGGGTGCATACATATTTAGAATCGTTATGTCTTCTTATTGAACTGTTCCCTTCTCCATTATATAGTGACCCTCTTTGTCTTTTATTACTTTTGTTGATTAAAAGCCAAGTTATCTAAGATCAAAACTGCCACATCAGCCTTCTTTTGGCTTCCATCTGCTTGAAATATTGATTTCCACCCCTTTACTTTGAGTCTAAATGCATCCTTACAGGTTAAATGCATTTCCTGGAGATAGCAGATGCTTGGCTTGTTTTTTTTTCATCCATTCGGCCAGCCTATGTCTTTTGAGAGGGGAGTTCAAGCCATTCACATTTATTGAGACAACCGATAAGTGGGGTGAATTACTGTTCATTCTGTTGCGTTGCATTTTGTTGCTTTGTTTTCTCTCTTGAGCCATGGTGGAATCTAGCCTTTGATCTTTTACTTTTGAGTGGTTTTACATTCGTGAGTGTTTATTGTGCTGATCCTTGCGTAATTCTGTTTAAGTACTTCTTGGAGAGCTGGTCTTCTCTTGGTGAATTCCGTCAGTCTTTGCTTACCTGAGAATGCCTTTATTTCTCCTTTATATATTAAACTTAGTTCTATAGGGTAAAAGATTCTAGGCTGGGCATTATTCTGTTTCAGAAGAGTGAGAATGGGGCCCCAGTCTCTTCTTACTTGTAGGGTGTCAGCTGAGAAATCTGGAGTTATTCTGATGGGCTTTCCTTTGTATGTTACTTGTTTCTTTTGGCTTACAGCTCTTAGAAGGGCCTCTTTAGTGTATATTTTGGTCCATCTGATGAGTGCGTGATGTGGTGTCTTCCTATTTGCATTGAATCTCCCTGGAGTCCATTGAGCTTCTTGTACCTGTATATCTAGATTTTTAGTAAGGCCTGGGGAATTCTCCTCTATTAATTCTTTGAATATCTTATCCAGCCCTTGAGCATTTTCTTCTTCTCCTTCTGGAACCACTATCACCCTCAGGTTTGGTTTTCTCACATAACCCCACATTTCTTGCAGGCGTATTTCTTTTCTCTTAATTTTCTACTCAATCTCTGTGACTGACTTATTTAATTGGAAGGAGTTGTCTTCAATCTCTGAGATTCTTTCTTCTGCATGATCTACCCTATTCCTGAGGCTTTCCATGGTGTTTTGTAATTCCCTGAATATGCCCTTCATTTCCAGGAGATCGGTTTGATTTTTCTTTAATATTTCAATTTCTTTAGTGAATTTTTCTTCCAAGTCCTGGATTTTTTTTTGTGTGTGGTTTCTTTGTGTCAGTTATCCACTTTTTCTTGCATATCTTTCAGTTTTCTTACAATCCATGTTTGAAATTCTTCTTCTGTTATTTTAGTGTTCTGAGTTTGGTTAATGTCCAATGCTGGGGAGCTTTTGTTCCTCTTTGGCGGTGTGCTTTCCATTTGAGTCTTCATACTTCCAGAGTTCTTTCACTGGTTCCTTCCCATCTGGATCAGTGTTCCTTCTTGCCTTTAGATTTTTGTTTGGATAACGACATGCCCTGTTTAGTCTCTGAGCCAGTAGGTGGTGTTTGTGGGTGAGATTCAACCACACTCTTTATGATGAACCAGTAGATGCAGTAAAAGGGTGTGCAGGATGACCTCCCTGTCAGTAGGTGGCACTTGGTGGGAGGAGTGTGCTGCATTGCTGATTTTGGGTCCTGTTGCCAGCTCTTGTTCCTCTAGAGAGGCCCTCTTGTGCCTCGCGTGGTGGATGGGGCCCTGGGACTTCCAGGTGTGTCCTTATTCTCCACCTCAGTGGGGGCAGGATCAGGAGTGAGTCTGGGTGGGGCTGGGCTGGGTAAGCCTGCCCTCAGTCTCCACAACTGCTGTTAGCAGGGGTCAAAGGTCTGTTCTTTGTTTCTGTGCAAAGCTGTGGGAGGGTCTGGAATCACTCCACTGAGTTGAAAGTCTGGGCTTGGCTTTTCGGGCTGTCAAAGACCCGTACTCTGGTGCAGGTCTTGCTCCCCTCCACTCTCCCCCTCTCCATGGCCTCTCCAAGGCCTCTACCAGCAAGGGGGACCTCAGGCCAATGGATGCCCCCTGGCTGTGATGTGGGCCGGGAGGTTCCCTACCCAGGATCGCAGACTCAGCTGGTTGCACAGCCCTCTTTTGGGAGGAGGGTTGCCACTCAGGCATGCTGATCTGCCCCTGAAGGCACACACTCCCCAGTAGGCTCTTTCACAGATCTCCCTTCTGTGCCCCAGGCAGTGCAATCATGACCTGGGTGTACAGGGTCTGGTCTTCAGTCCTGTCCCCTGGGCCCTGGAGATCCATCCCTGACCCTGCCAGGGGGAGGGGTGCTGGTCTTGAATCACCTACAGGGTGCCCAACCTGGTTCTATTTCTCTCCACCTCAGGATTTGTCCCACTCTCCTGGAGTCCCCAGGCAAGCAGCAACTGGGAGGGCCGGCAGGCAGGGAGCTTGCAATCTGAGTATCCCTCAGTCTGCTGTAGGGCCCCAAAAGGAATGGTCCTGTTCCTTGGAGATGCCTCTGTGTGATGTCTAAATTGTCTCTCTGGGAACCCACAAGTAGGGAAGGGGAAGGAGAGAATGGAGCAATATGGCATCTGCCGATAGGCTTGGGTCTGCGCCCCGTGAGTTTCCCCAAGGGAGCTGGCAGCCCAGCGCTGTGTCCGCAAGAGGCCACTGCTCAGGGGCGGCAGCCGTCTCTGGGCTGGTGTCGGCAGGTCTCTCCAACCACTCAGGAGCCCATCAGCAGTCCGAGATGCAACGGAGGGGAAAGTTAACTGCTCCACTTACCCTTGTCGCTGGTCTCCAAGCCTCTCGGGACCTTTCTCCTTCCAGTTCTCCTCCTCGACGTCTTCCCGTGGAGTCTCCTGTAGTTTCAGGCACGCTTCCTTCCGACCCTCACCCAATCTATGTTTCTCTGCTGGTTTATTTTTTTCTCTTTCTTCTAAAATTCATCTTTTTTGCAGAGACACTCTGACTGGCAGCTTTTATCATCCACCACTTTAGCTCCTCCTCGCTACCAAACTTTTAAACAAGAAATAAAACCAATTCTTCTTAAACTGGTCCAAAAAATTGAAAAGGAGGAAATTCTTCTAAATTTATTTTACAAGGCAAGCATTAACCTGATATCACAACCAGAGAAGAACTAGAACAACAGAAAAGAAAACCACATAGCCATATCCCTGATGAACATAGATGCAAAAATCCTCAACAAAATACTAGCAACACAAATCCAAAAACACATCAAAAAGATTATACACCATGATCAAATGAGATTTATACCAAGAATGCAAGTGTTGTTCAATGTACGTGACTCAATAAACATGATACATCACATCAACAGAATGAAGGATAAAAATCATATCATCATTTTAGTCAGTACAGAAAAATAACTTGATAAATTTGACATCCCTTCATTATCAAAACTCTCAACAAAATATGCACACAACAACATACCTTAATGCAATAACGATCATATATGATGAATTCATAGGAAACATTATACCAAATGGGAAAAGGCTGAAAGCTTTTCCTCTAAGAACTGGAACAAGACAAAGATGCCCACTTTCACCACTCTTATTCAACATAAAACAGGAAGTCCTGGGAAGAGAAATTATGTAAGAAAAAGAAAAAGACACCCAAATTGGAAATGTGGAAATCAAATTGTCCCTGCTTAAGGTGACATGATTTTATATAGAGAGAAACTTAAAGACTCTACCAAAAAACTCTTACAGCTGATAAATGAATTCACTAAAGTTTCAGAATACAAAATCAATATATAAAAATCAGTAGCAGTTCCATATACTAATAATAAAGCACACACACAAAAAATGGAAAGATATTTCATATCCATTGTTTGAAAGAATTAATATCATTAAAATATAACACTACACTAAGCAATCTACAGATTCAATGCAATCCTTACAAAATTATTAATACCATTTTTCACAGCTATAGGAAAAAAAAAAAACTTGTAAATTTGGATGGAACCACAGAACACCCCACGTAGGAAAAGCAATCCTGTACAGAAAGAACAAAGCTGGAAGTATCACACTACCTGACTTCAAAATATACTACAAAGCTATAGTTACCAAAGTAGCATGGTACTGGCTTGAAAACAGATACATAGACCAATGTAACAGAATATAGAAGCCAGAAATCAATGCACATGTACTTAGCCAACTGATTTTTGACTAAGATGTCAAGAACCTTTGTTGGGAAAAGGACAATATTTTCAATAAATCGTGCTAGGAAAACTGGATCTCCACATGCAGAAGAATGAAATTAGACCCTTATCTCTCACCACATATAAAAATAAACACAAAATTGATGAAAACCTTAAATGTAATACTGGAAACTAGAAAACTACTAGAAGAAAACATAGGATAAATATTCAGGACATTGTTATAGGGAAAGATGTTTATGGCTATGTCCTCAAAAGCACAGGCAACAAAAGCAAAAATAGACAAATAGGATTATATCTAACTAAAAGGGCTTTTGCAGAGCAAAGGAAACATTAAATAGAGTGAAGAAACAGCCTTCAGAATGAGAGAAAATATTTTCAAACTATTCATCCAACAAGATATTCACATCAGAATATACAAGGAATTCAATCAACTCAACAGCAAAAATACCCAAATAATCTGATTTAAAAATGGGTGATTGTTCTGAAGAGATATTTCTCAAAAGATGTCATACAAATGACCTATAAGCATATAAAAAATGTTTAACATCACTATTTATTAGAAAAATCCAAAAAAACCCACAGTGGGATTGCATCTCACCCCAGTCAGAATGGCTATTATCAAAAAGACAAAAAAAAAAAAAAAAAAAACAAATGTAGAGAAAAGAGGACATTTATACACTATTGAAGTAAATGTCAATTAGTACAGCCATTATGGAAAATAGTATGGAGGTTCACTATTCACAATAGCCGAGATATAGAATCAACCTAAGTGTCCATCAATAGGTGAATGGATAAAGAAAATGTGGTGTATACACACAATGGAATACTATTCAGCCATAAAAAAGTAAAATCCTGTTATTTCTGGTAACATGGACAAGCCTGGAGGACATTATGTTAAGTGAAGTAAGCCAGGCACTGAAAGATAATATTAATACCACATGTTTTCACTCACATGTGGAAGCTAAAAGAGTTGATCTCATAGAAATAGAAAATTATTAATAAATAGTGGTTACTAGAGGATAGGAATAGTAGGAGGGGGGATAAGGAGAGGATTGCTAACAAACAAAAAATTATAGCTAGATAGTGTTCTACAGCACTGTAGGGTGAATATAGTTAACCATATTTTTTTGTATACTTTCAGATAACTAGAAGAGAGGATTTTGAATGTTCCCATCACAAAGAAATGATATATGTTTGAGGTGACGGATATGTTAAATTACTCTGAGTTGATTGTTACACATTGTATACAGATGTCAAAATTTTACTCTGTATCGCATAATATGTACTGTTATTATGTGTCAATTAAAAAAACAATAAAAAAGAGAAACAAATGTTAAATTTGTATAAGGGAGGATTTATTCATGTGGGATCACTCTCTTGTGATACATAATTTTTATAACATGGAAAGACGATGCTAACATACTAATGAGATAGCTTTTAGAAGCTTCAAGGTGATGGCCCTTTGCAGTGAAATACACATGACAGAATTTCTGTGATAGATGGTGAGAGAAGATATAAAAAGGCTCATAGAAGTGCTACTAGAGTGGATAAACATGTAGGCCACAAAACTCACCTGCTGTGTTCCTTAGGATCATCCAGAGGATGCCCCATTTACCCCAGTGACAGGGATATGCTTGAGAGAGGAGCACTAGCATTGTTTAGAAGGTTGGGGGCCCCTCTTTAGGCTGATGGTAGATGATGTGGTGTTGATACAGAAAAAATATTATAGATAACAATGAAAATGATAGGACCCCCAATAGAGGTCAAATAGAGGCATTTAACCATCAGAAGTAAAGTACTGCGATTATCACAAAGAACAGTTTGATCTGTCAAGCAGAGGTTGTTGACCTATAAAAAGCTATGGCAATAGCAACAAAACTTGACATCCCTAGGGTCAATATAAATGGTTAACCAACAAAAGTATTGCTCAGTCTACAGATATATGGCTTATGGTTAGCCAACAGAGGTATTGCTGAATCTATAGCTACAGATATGGTATTATACAATCTGTACTATAAAATGAAATCAAGGATGAATAATCAGCCACCCCAATACAAATTCATAACCCCTTATCTGGAAACCAGAATTGAGCAAAGTTTTAGGTCCAGAGCCTATCGACTGAAGGAAAAGACAAATCCTCAGAAACAAGGACCCTGTAACATCATACCAAGTGCATATGCTAATGATGCTCCTGAACTTCTCTCCCAAAGATTTGCCGTTTTTTGAACATTTGTCCTCTCCAAAACTCATGCTGCAACTTATTCCTCAATATAGCAGTGCTACAATGCAGTGCTTTTAGGAGGTAATTGGGAGCCCTCATGAATGGATTATTCCATTCATGGATTAATGGGTTATCATGAGAGCAGATTAGTTATCACAAAAGTGAGTCTGTTATAAAACCCATTTTTGCCTTCAGTCCACTTCCTTGCCATGTGATGCAGGAAAAGAAGATCAACCAGAATCATTCAGGAAAAGTTCCCAAGGAGAGTTAAACTTATTAGATACCCATATCCCCACCGAAAAGATGTTTCCCAAGGCACTTGTTCCTAGTTGTCAGAATTGTTGCCCTTTAATGGCTCATAGTTGAGTCCTTCCCCAGGAATTGCCTTAGGCCAAAGGGAGCTTACCCAAAGTAACTACTACTCCCTACAAGCAAACTGCACGTGATAACTAATCATGAGATGATACAGAAGACTAGCTTTCTGCTCTCAATTCAGAATATCTATGAAGGGCCATTCCAGGTCTAGAGTTCCTTGTTGGATGGCTGAAACCATAGTTGCACGATAGTTCAACATCTTTCTCTGCCCATCTCTGCTTCTCTCACTTGTGCATTGCTGTCATCACCAAAAGCAATCCCCACTGGACCACCTGTATGTAAATACCCATCTCGGAGTCCATTTCTTAGGGAATCAGTCATGTGACCTTATTATATCGTAATTATTTTAGCACACATTTAAAACACTATGCAGAATTTCCCTGATGTCAATGTGACTCTCACCTCCCAATGCCCCACTTTCCAAAGTATAGGTCTTCCCTGGATCTAATTCTTGCAGTCACCCCAGGATCTTGTGCGAAGCTTTCTTCCTAGGACTCTGGAGCAGTGGGGTAACCTCCCATTGTGTTCATCCACATGCGAAAGCTGCTGCTCTGCTTATCTTTTCCCCTATGGCCATAGCTGGAACCAGCCCCAATTTATCAGCCTCTCCTGTATTCATCCTCTTTTCTTGGTCTGATCTGAAGAGCAGTTTGCTTGTTTTTTTCTTTTCTTTTCTTTTCATTCCATTCTGGGTAATCTATTCTACAGTAATTCGTAATTCTCAAATTTTTTTGAAAATCATGTAAGACGAATACAAATTTAAATAATGCCTTTATTATCAAGGTCCCACATCACCAATTTAAAACATTTAAAAATGCTTCTGTTCCCTCAGTTAAAATTGATCAAATATTTTTCTGGGTCAACCCTCAGACCATAATTACTTTTGAGGAAAAATACAATTTTGAAGATATGACAGCAAGAAAATCAAGAAGAAATGATGAGCAGACATGTGAAGATAGATCTGTATGTCAGGTGAGAGAGTTTATAATTACCTTCTGTTTATTAATTACCTTCTGTTTACATCAGCACTGTGCTGGACACTGAAGGAGATGCAAAAGGCATGCTTCATAGTTGCCATTAGTAAGCAGTTTAATAACTAAATGGAAAGACAGAAGATATCTCATAAATAACAATAAATGTAAGAATTCAACAATATCTAAACAGAAGTGGATAAAACTACACAAATGTGAGATGAGATTTATCGGTGATAGAGAAAGAATTTGCACTTGCAAAGCAGAAAGTATTAGTAGAGTTTTCCACTATAGAAAACAAATGGTCAGATTTTCAAAAGGAAAAAAGATAAGGATAGTACATCTAAGCAAAATATAATTACTTTCTGCTCGGTGTCTACCATGCTCAAGGAAGCAAAATTGGACAGACACTCTGTCAGCAGCCATTAACAGTTGAGCAAATCTGAGTACTCATATTCTCTAAGAACCTTAGCCAAGTTTGGTTTTGGTTTGAATTCTTCCTCGAGATAAATTTCAAACCAGAGAAAAAGCACAGAGTTTTTGGCTTACCAGTAAGGCAACCTGGATTATACTTTGTGGGACTCTTGGTCCTCTAGCCTTGCTCAGCACAAAGGCTTCTGGCAGACACAGATCCGTTTCAAAAGCCATGCTAATGGCTGTTATGGCAGGGTAAGCCCCTTCCTAGACCAATATTCCTGTTTTCAATTATGTAGATCTTGCTATGATTTATTTAATTCTAGACATCCAATCCTGGAAAGATCGAATCTCACTTTCATGAAACATCGTATAGAGCAAACAGGCAGCTAACAATTGCATAGTATTTTATGGAACAGATGAAATAAAATTATTCTGAAAAAGTATATCAAAACAATATTTAATTAAGTCACTTGATGATATATGAAGCACTAAAAGAAATACAAGGTTAAGCCCTTTTATATTAGTATCCTTAATCCTTTATTATTATTGTCTAAAACTTAGTTAAGCCATTAAGATTCTCACTGTTGTAACAGTAGCTCTACATTCATTTGACAGTTATAATAATAGCTATCACACATTCATTGCCTAGTTCATTTTAAATGCTTTACTTTTTTATTTTCATTTTATCCTTAACCTCGCGACTAAATACTGCTCATGTTTTATTGGTAAGGAGACGGAGGCTTAAAGATATTAAGCGATTTTTCTAAAGTCACAAAGTGAGGGTATTGGAGGCATTTAATCAGTATCATGGATTATATTATTGATTGCTGACTTTTCGTTCCCCTCCTTGTAGTGTTCTGCTTTATATCCCTTTCCTCTTGAACTCAGGAGTATGTATGTGACTTACTTTGGGCAACAAAAGAACATGCTTCCACTCCTGAGCAGAAGTGCTGCGGAACACCACCAAGCAGAATTGCTGAGTCAGCATACGGCTCACCGAGCCGCTTTTCTCTTTACGAGATCTGTAATAGTGCCTGCCCCGGCTAGAGAAAGATTCTGTAACCTGGTGTAGACCTTCCTTGGGGCAGAATAGCAGTAACAGTTAATGGATATTTAGTGTGAGTGAGAAATAAACTTTGTTGTTAGTCATTTGTAGTTGGAGGTCATTTACTGACACAGCATATCCTTGCCCGGAGTGATTTACTCAGTAGACTCAACACGCAGAAGTCACTTTGACTTAAATTAAAAGGCCTTTCCATGACCCTTATATTAATTCTTCCTGAGTTGTTCAAGTATGAAAATCTGATATCTCCAACTTGATTAAAATCTTCTTAAGGATAGATATAATGTATTAAGTTTACAGTTTCTTATTTCCCTCTACCAGTAAAATTGATCTACTCAAAATATTTATGTGGCATCTGCTGTGAATGAATAAAATTTCATTCATTTCTCTCAGTGGTTTTATTTTTTCCATTGTTAATCTAGGACCACACAACAGTGTATATATGTCTTTCCCTCTACAAGGCCTTACGCATATTATAAAAAGTACCATAACTATTTTTTTATTGCTCACAGTGCTTTTATTTTCCCTTGGAAGACCCTGAATAATTCTTGAATTGACATAAATAGAATTGTTGGAATAGTATTGGAAAATATAATTTTGTAACATTTTTGCAGCATAAAAACATCTAATATTTCTATTGAGTTCCTATAATATTAATGCCTACTCAATTCTGGTTTAATTATTCCCACTTCTTTGTATCTGAATCCATAGTTCTCTTATAGTTTTTGGGCTAAACAGGCTTTTCTTTTAGTGGTTAGTCTTAGAGAAAAATGAGCATTTCCCTGGTTAATTTTCTTATTTTTATAGATACGTTTTTAAAATATTTTGATTGTTAAGTTAAAAACAAAATTTAATTGGCAGGCACTTAGGTTATCATGTCTCTCAAGTAGCTGGTAATATTTTTAAATATTTAAATGTTAATTTAATCAATATTTTAAAAATTAATATTATTTAAAAATTTGAATATTAAAGTTTTATATTTCAGTACAGCTTTAGATTTACAGAAGAATCACAAGACAGTACAGAGTTCCCATATATTCCACATATCTTTCCCTATTATTAACATCTTACATTTTTAGTGCATTTGTTACAATTAATGAACTAATACTGATGCATTATTATTATTAACAAAAGTTCATAAAATTATTCAGATTTTTAAATTTTCTACCTTACTTCCTTTTTCTGGTCCAGGGTCTCATACAGGGTGCACATGACCTATAACAGTCATGTCTCTTTAGGCTCTTCTTTGCTATGATAGTTTCTCCCACTGCCCTCGATTTTGATGATCTTGACAATTTTCGGTAGTACTAGTCATCTCTTCTATTGGGATTTGTCTAATAATATTTTTTCTTGTCTTTAGACAAGATTTATAAGTTGGGGGCAGGAAGTCCTCAGAGGTAAATTGCTATTTTCATCACATCGTATCAAGAACATATACTATCAATATGATCAATAACCTTTACCAGCCATCTCCATTGTAAAGTTAATTTCTCCCCGTTCATAGTGTACTCTTTCCACTGTACTGTACTTGTCTATACAGCCCATACTTAACGAGTGGGGAGTCATGCTTTACCTCCTCCAAAGAATCTCATGGGTACTTATTTTTAAATTTGGTTTACAATGCATTACTACTATTTTTATTGCTCGAATTGTTCTGTTTTTAGACCTTAGAAGCTCTTTCAGTTGACTCCTGTGTCCTTTTGACTTATCTCTATCATTGTATCATCCCTTTTATTTCTTTTCTGTTTGTTTCTTTTAAGCAATCCCTTACTTTCATAAGCTACAAGAGGCTCCAAGCTCATCTCATGTGTTTTCTTCCCCAAACCTAGAATTAGCCTATTTTTCAAGAAGGAGCTCTGGTTATTTTTATCAAAAAATAGTATTAGAAACCAAGATTTGGATAACAGGTGTCCACAGGGCTGTTACCCTCTTGTGTATGTTGCTACAAAGATATCTTTGCTTTTAGATCCTCTCAGCTGACAAAGCAAGGAGTGATACATGTGTATAATTAGCAATGAAGTCATACATACCTATAAATATTTCTATATGTAACTACTTGTCTCTATATTCAACTAAAATTGGGTTCTTGCTGATGTCTCCAAATCTAATCCATTTCCATGTAGATCATTCTAGCCTTTCCCCCTTCTCAACTATACCTTTTACTTCAACAGTGAGAACCCTGGCTACCACCATCTGCTGTATGATTACTTATTGTTCCATCTCAATATGCATGTATAGTGTTAGAATTGTTTAACCATACCACATGGGAAACCACTTTGTCAACTAAAGTACAAAAGCTCATTTGCAGTTTCTTTCACATTTAGTCTTGCAGACTCCACTTATTTCCAAGGTTTCTTAGGTCATCATATTTATTCCCACCCCTTTCAGTGAAGTTGTTTCATACATTTGTTATACAGTTTGTTTTGTCACATTCTGCCTTTCATCCTGTGATTCCCAATATCCTAAACTATTTTTTTTAATTTAAACACATTAAAATTCATTCTTGTGCTCTAAAGTTTTATGTTTTTTGACAAATGCACAATGCCATGTACTTACCATTACAGTATTATGCAGAATAATTTTACTGCCATGAAAATTTCCTGTGCCTCATCTGTTAAATCCTCTCCCTTTCCCCTGAACCCTTGGCAGACACTGATCTTTTTACCTTGACTATAGTTTTGCCTTGGATTCTTACAATCATGCAGTATGTCATGTTTTCAAACTGGCTTCTTTCAGGTAGCAATATGCATTTAACATTTATTCATGTCTTTTCATGGCTGATAGCTCATTTTTTTTTCTGAATGATATTATATGGATGCACATTAATGGATGTACCACAGTTTGTTTATACATTCACTTACTGAAAACATCTTGGTTACTGCCAGTTTTGGGCAATTATGAATAAAATTGCCATAAACATGCACCATTTTGTGTAGATACAAGTTTTCAAATAAGTTGGATAAATAGCTAGGAGTGTGATGGCTGACCTGAATGATAAGAGTATATCTAGTGTTATAAGAAATTGCTAAACTGTCTTCCAAAGTTGCTGTACCATTTTACGTTCCCATTGCAATCCTTTGCTTCACATCCTCACCAACAATTGTCATTATTTTGGATTTCATCTAAATATTTTTATGCAATATGGAAGTTTTAGTTAAGAAAAGACTAATACCATCCAGTATACCAAAGTTCTAACATTTTATATTTTTTCTTCTGAGATTCATGAGTCCAAGTAAATTGTCTCAAAGTCTATTTTAGAATATTTTAACACTAACATAGTTTAACATAATAGTTTAATATAAACTTAACACATCATCAGTAAGTTATCACTGTACTTGAATGTAATTTTTACCATAAAAAAATCTAGAACCAAAGTTACAACTAGCAATTAGAGGAGTATGTGTTGATATACAACATCTATAGCTTAAAAAAATTAAAATTTAACACAGAACATAATCCACAGTCTATCACATGATCAACATGATGTAATTCACATATGTTCAAACTTAAAATCTTAGTAAAGAAATCTTCTGTCAATTAAGCTTAATTTAAAAAATAGTGCCATGTATTTTATAGTTATTTAGAGTTTATAGAGCATTCATATTCATTAATCATAGTTAATATTGACAATAATTTTGATCTTGGGCCAGGCACGGTGGTTCATGCCTATAATTCCAGCACTCTGCTCTGGGAGGTCAAAGTGGGAGGATCACTTGAGGCCAGGAGTTGGAGATCATCAGCCTGGCCAACATAGGCAGACCCTGTTTCTTAAAAAAAAAAAAATCAGACATATTTGGTGACACATGCCTGTAGTCCTAGCCCCTTGGGAGGCTGAGGAGGGAGGATCACCTGAGCCCAGGAGTTCCAGGCTGCAGTAAGCTGTGATTGGGACACTGCAGTTTAGCCTGGGCCACATGGTGAAACCTTGTTTCTAAAAAAATAAACATAAAAAAAATAAACATGATATTCATAAATATTATTTTCCATTTCTTAGCATTTTTTTTCTTTTTTTTTTTTTTT
>RJWJ010034802.1:0-17034 GCA_004363605.1 Indri indri | reverse complement strand
GTGCTCAGTAAGTACTGGTGGAAGCAACAAATGAATTGCACCCCTCCCTCCCTCTGTCCTTCCCTTTCCTTCCCTCCTTCCCTCCTTCCCTCCTTCCAGAGATGGTTATCAAACACCTACTATGTGCCAGGCACTGTGCTAGGCGCTGGGGACACAGCGATGAACAAAACAGACAAAATCCGTGTCCTCAGGGAGCCGACGCTCTAGAGAGGGATTCGACGACGAAATGGCCCCACGAGCCCAGTGCAGAGCTGCAGCTGTAGACGGCGCAGGGAGAGAGGCCTGGAGCAGGGGTGGGGGTGTCTCCCCAAGGAGGGGCCCCTGCAGTGGCCCATTCGCACCTTGACTGGGCAGGTGAGACGTGCCAGGCATCACGGCAAAGCCTGCGTCCCTCACGAATCTCAGAGTCTCAGGGACGCAGGGTTTCGAGCAAGAAGGCAGCAAGTTATGAAAGAGCAAACCCTCGGTGCAGGCTGGCCTCGCCCTCCCAGCCCGGAAGGCCCCTGAGGAAGTGACGCCGATGCTCCGGGAGGAAGAGTATTCCCGGAGGGGGCACTGGCGGGTGCAAAGGCAGGAAGACTGTCACCACCCCTCAGAAGCTGTGACTCCCGACCGGGAACGCCCCTGTCTGGCCTCAGCTTTCTCCTTTGTAAAAAGGGAGCAGCGCTGCCTGCCAGGCCAGGATGCTGGAACATTCTCCAGGAGCCTTGTAAGGGCTGGGCAAGGCACTTCACTGAAATCCTCCAGGGCTGACCTTCTCCTCCTTGTCCCTCCCGGGAGGCTGTGAGTCCTGCGGGAGAGGGGGCCGGTCCGTCTGGCCCTTGGCTCCTCCCAGGGCCTGGCACTGCCTGGCACCCAGTAGGCCCGTGTGGAATTGAATGGGCGAGGACATCCCAGTTCCGTTATCTGTGTGGTGGGGACAATGGCCGCAGTGCAGGGATGAAAAACCTCTGTTTGCCTTTTGTGCTGTCTGCTCTCCCCACCTCCCGGTGGCAGGTCAGGCTGCTGTGGACCCCCGAGAGTCCCCAGAGGGTGGGGAAGGAGGTGAGAGCGTGGGCTGGACAGATCCCTCAGCTCCAGGTTCTGAGGCCGGGGATCCCGAGGTGCCTGGAAGGAAATGACAATCAGCTTCATTGACAATGGAAGGAAACTGAGGTACGTTAACAACAACAATAACAAAATCTATCCCTTACTGAGTGCCTACTCCACGCCAGGCGCTGTGCTGAGCCCTCTGACCCTTGTTGTTCCGGGTGACCCTTTCGGCAGTCATAGGAAGCTAGCAGCACGGCCCCATTTCACAAGTGAGGAAATGAAGACTCAGAGAGGTAAGTCAAGGCCTCGCCACTAGCCACTGCGCCCGGCCCTCTATTTTATTTTTATCTTCTATTCACTGGAATCTAAAACAGAACCTAGAACGGTTTACGTACTTAATAAATATTTGCCCATGAATAAGACTGAATTTTGATTTTTGATCCAATATGAGTCTTTGTTTTTTAATAGACCCGTTTAACTCATTTACATTTATTGTTTAAATGATATGTTTGGTCCTGTGTCATCTTGTATTATTTTTGTTCCCATTCCCGCCTGGAAGGACCATGAGGAGGGAACAGAGCCACCTTCACAAAAATCTGGCTCCAGAACTCAGAATCGAAAACCTGGGACTGCTGAGTGGGGATGAGGGGTACCTGGGGAGCCAGGATAGGGGCATTAGGCAGAGCTCTCATCAGTGTCATGGCCTTTTTACTCTGGATGGCCCAGGGCAGGGAGGACAAGCCCCAGTCTCCAGCCCACTCCAGCAACCTGGAATTTACTCTGCTTCATTCGTGCATTCATTCATTCAGTCAGTCAACAGAAAACATAATACAAGATGACACAAGACCAAACGTATCATTTAAACAATAAATGTAAATGAGTTAAACAGGTCTATTAAAAAACAAAGACTCGGCCGGGCACGGTGGCTCACACCTGTAATCCTAGCACTCTGGGAGGCCGAGGCGGGAGGATTGTTTGAGCTCAAGAGTTCCAGAGCAGCCTAAGCAAGAGCGAGACCCCATCTCTACCAAAAATAGGAAGAAATTAGCCGGGCATGGTGGTGCATGCCTGTAGTCCCAGCTACTTGGGAGGCTGAGGCAGGAGGATCGCTTGAGCCCAGGAGTTTGAGGTTGCTGTGAGCTAGGATGATGCCACGGCACTCTAGCCCGGGCCACACAGCGAGACTCTGTCACAAAAAAAAAACAACAAAGAAAAAAAACAGCAAAGACTCATATTGGATCAAAAATCAAAATTCATTCATTTATTTATTAAGTACCTAAACTATTCTGTGTTCTGTTTTAGATTCCAGTGAATAGGAAATAAAAATAAAATAGAGGGCCGGGCACAGTGGGGCTCACGCCTATAATCCCAGCACTCTGGGAGGCCGAGGCGGGAAGATTGCTTGAGCTCAAGAGTTCCAGAGCAGCCTAAGCAAGAGCGAGACCCCATCTCTACCAAAAATAGGAAGAAATTAGCCGGGCATGGTGGTGCATGCCTGTAGTCCCAGCTACTTGGGAGGCTGAGGCAGGAGGATCACTTGAGCCCAGGAGTTTGAGGTTGCTGTGAGCTAGGCTGACGCCATGGCCCTCTAGCCCAGGCAACAGAGTGAGACTCTGTCTCAAAAAAAACCCCTAAAAATAAAATAGAGGAGATATGGGAGGAAACAGTGATCTGAGGAGAGAGACCCATCGGTGCAAAGGTTGTGAGGCAGAATGAGCTCGGAGAACAGAGGGGCAGAGGGGGCTGTGTGGTGGGAGAATGGCAACAGGGAGCACCAGGCAGGGCTGGGGCAGGAGAGGTGAGCGGGGCCAGATAGCAGAGAGCAGGCAGGGGTGGGGCAGGAGAGGTGAGCGGGGCCAGACACCTGAGAGCATACACAGGGCGGAGGCTGCGCCAGTGCCGAGGAGCATCGAGACGCAGATGCGCTGGGTCGTGTTTACACAGAGCTGTGGGTCAGCCGCTGCTCCTGGCTCTCAGCAACCCCAGCTGGACTCTTGGCCCTCCCCAGCCAGGGGCCCTTCCTCCTGCCCCAACGGGCCCAGCCTCCCCCCGCTAGGGGGAAGACCTACCCCAGGCTCTGCCACTGGGGGTTTACATGCTTAATTGGCTCATTAATTGGCTCATCAAGTTAGTTTTCTCTCCATTTCAAAGAAGAGCAAACTGATGCTCAGAGAGGTAGAGTGACATGTCCAATGCCACACAGCCAATGAGTGTCATGGCTGGGGTTCGAACTCAGTGTGTGGACACTATAAGGTGCCCTCTTGCCACTGTAGGGCTGCCTCCTAGGAAATGGCAGTGGAAAGGCCCCAGTGTGTCCTCACATAGGTCACCTGACCTTTGTGGCCTCAGTTCTCTGTCTGGGGAACACACGAGGTCAGGGTCAGGACCTTGATGGCCCCACCCTCGGGGCAGTGCAGTTCCCAAAGTGCTGAGCAGGCGAAGTCTCATTTCGCCCTCACAATGACCCCACCTGACAAAGGAGGAACCAGAGGCTCAAAGAGGGGAAGTGAGTTTCCTATGAGGACCCGGGACAGAGTCTGCTCATTGAACGGTGAACTCCCGGAATGGGGATCCCAAGGATGCCCAGACTTTGGGGTGGGGTGGGGAGATAGTAACAAGGACACCCAGAAGTCAAGGGGGGAGTGGGCCTGGGACCCAGGACATGGACCCCCAGCCTCAGCCTTCACTGCATCCTGGACCAGGACGGCTCCCCCACCTCCCCACTCAGGGCCATGCCCTGGGTCCTGCCCATACAAGCAGGAAATGCCAGGCCGTCCCCCAGCCCCACCCGGGCCGTGGCCACACTCCGCCTGGGATTCCACTGCTCCCAGCACCCGCCCAGCCTCGCTGGGGATCTGGGCCCTGGCAGGGCCTGCCTGACCTTGGGCAAGGCCCTTCCTCTCTCTGGGCCTTGGTCTCTCCCTCTGTAGTCACAGGCTCTGTGTCCAGCCGCCTCTGCCACCTGCTGGCTATGTGACCTCGGCAGGTGGCTGTCCCCTCTGGAGCTCAGCTCCCTCTCTTGCAAAGCGGAGGTCAGTGCACACAGCACGTGCGCCATCAGCTGAGCCATTGTGACCCCAAGCAAGGGCATGACGGGGAAGGCTGGCCTCTGGCAAGACCACTGTGGCCTCTGGGAATAACATCCTGGCTTTCCCTGGACTCAGGACCATACCAGGTGCCTGTCTGCACCTTGGTCTTCCGATCTGCAGAAGAGGCAGAGCCACAACCCTGGCTGAAGCCTGGGTTACCCCAGGCCTCTGTTTGCTCATCCATACAATGGGGGTAATAACAGTTCCCTCCACAGAGGGTCCCACTGAGGGTCCCAGGAGTGATCTCCTGTGACGTGTTTACTATGCGTCTGTTTTTTTCTTTTGCTACTATTCCAACACCCAGCGCGGGCGCCTGGCACACAGCAGGTGTTCAATACGCCTCAGCTACTGTTGTCACCAGGCCCTGACCGCCCACTTCCCAGCTAAGGCCGTGCTCAGTTTCACTTTCATCTGTCACAGAGTGGAAGGAACAGCGGTGCCTGCCTCCAGAGCTGGGCGGGGAGCCGTTCGTGCCTCCACGGATACCTGCTAGGCGCCTGCTGTTTTAGGACGGGGGATTCAGCTGGGAACTAAACAGAGAAAAAATCCCTGCCCTCGTGAGCCGACACTCCTGCAGGGGCAGGCAAGGTGGATGGGTTTTGCACAGGTGTTGGGAGGCCATCTGCGCTGAGCAAAAGGAAAACGCAGAGCCAGGGAGGGCTCGGGCTTTCTGTGTGAGGTGGGAGCCCTGGGGGGCTTCTGAGCAGAGGAGGGACATGGTGTGACTCAGGTTCTCTGGCGAGTGTGACAGGAGGGGGAGGGGGAGGCAGGGAGCCTCAGGCGTGACAGGACGGGGACAGACCAGGAGGTGGGGCGGGGACTCAGGGAGACACGGTTGAATCCTGGGTCTGTTGTCATCCTCAAATCCTCCCCAGACAGAATCTGTCCCCATTTGGCAGCTGAGGCTCAGAGACAGCAAGTGAGACCCTGGGGGTCTCGGGTCCTGGAGCCAGGCCTGGGAAACCTGCCTCGCCTCAGGCCTTGGGTGTGGCCAGGACAGGCGTCTCCGCCTGGAAATCCTGGGCCCTCCCCACCGTCCCCCCGTGGCCCCACAGGCCTCAGCGGGTCCTGCTGCCCGGGATGGGGTTGTGATTATACATCGCATAAATGAAATTCCGTTGTCTAAGGCTGTCGGAAAGGTGTACGTTATCCCCACTTTAGAGCTAAAGACATTTGCAGGTGCTGGGGGAGGTGCCATGGTCTGGGGTCGGAGCCGAATTTTGTCAAAGCTGTGGCATGAAACAGGCTGTCCGAGGTTCCGCCCTTGCGAGACAAGTCAGGGACCGGCCCCTGTCCTTGGCCACACAGAGACCCCGGGGCAAGTCTGGCAGAGTGGCCCCTCCCAGGATCCCCCACGAGCTGGGGGTCCCTGGGCCCCGCAGGAAGTGGCCAGAGCTGGGACCAGCCTGCTGCTTTGATCAGCTTTACGAGGCATGACTGTTTATGGAGCCCCCCAGCCCCCTGCCACCCGCGGCTGTGTCTCGTCACCGGCACTCGGGATATTAGCAGTCCCCAGAGAGTCTGCGGGCCAGCCGGGTCTTGGCCCCATTTCCTCCCGCCCGGGCAGCCGCACCCTGCCCCCTCCCCCGGCCTTGGCCCCCGGGCGAGGGAGGGGAGGGCAGGCCCTGAGGGTCACCTGGGGCCAGATCCCTGGGCGGGAGGGGTCCCAGCAGTCTCTCCGCAAATGCAAACGCAAGCTTAGCCCCACCTCAGGCCCACCTGCAGCCCACCTCCCAGCCGCCCCACCCTCTCCTGCTCCTCCTGGTGGCTCCCGTCACCAGCTCAGAGAGCCTTCCCTGACCTGCCACCAAAGTCCCCCTCTAGCACACCCTTAATTCAAGTTTTCACTGGCCGCATCAGTGTCTGGAATCCTGCAGCTGCTTCTTTCTCCCATGGACTTTGTCTCCTTGCCCCGGACAGGGACTTGTCCTGCTCACTCCTGCGTCCCCAGCGCCTAGTGTGGTTCTGGCACACAGTAGGCACTCCATAGTGTTTCTCGAGTAAAAGAATGGTAAGGGTGCACCCCAAAGCATCCAAGTCCCCCACCCCCGCCCCATGCCTGTGCCCAGCGAGTTCTCTGGGGCAGAGATGCTGACCGCAGAGGGGAGTTTCAGCCCCACTTTGTGGATGAGGAAACTGAGGCTTAGAGAGGTGACTTGCCCGGTGTCCCCAGCCTCAAGGAGCAGGGCTGGGACTCTGTCCCTGGCCCCTCTGCCCCAACCCCCATCTCTGCCCCGCCCCACGCCTTCCACTCCCCGACCCTCCACCATCCACCCCCACCCCACCCTTGGGGCCTGGCTCACGCCTGTGTTGGCTCCTGACAAGAAGCTGCAGGGACAGGTGTCCGACCAGCCAGGCCGGTTCCAGGGCAGTGCATGGGGCACTCCCCCCAGGGGCGATGCTGTGCGATGACAGCGGACACCTGCTCCCACACCTGCCCCTGCTCCTCACCGCCATCCAGGCCCGGCCGTTCCCTCAATACCCACAGGGCCACAATGGGCTGTTTTGTCCTCGGTGACACCAGGACTCCCCCCTCTCCACCCCTCAGCTCCCTGCCCTGTGCTCCGGGACCTGGGGCAGGTGCCCCGCTCACTCTGGCCTGGGGAGGAGGCAGCAGGTGGGAGTTGTTCAGCATGCTCCCCGCACAGACACTGTTGGCAACGGCCTCCCCTCTCAGCCCTACCAGCTGGGGAACTGGGGGGCTCGGGGGCTGGGGAGCGGGCTGACACCATATGGGCACCTGCTGGGGGCTGGGTGGCTCCCATTCTCACTGAATTCTCTAGGCTTCCCAACAACCCTGGCGGGACCCACTGTGGTCGTCCCTTATTCTAGCTGGGCAGCGGAGGTTCAGAGATGGAGAGGACGGGCCACTTGCTTAAGATCACGTAGTGAGCAAAATTCGAACCCAAGTTTTTGTGTTTTTCCTATTCCTCCAACTTACCTCTCTTTGGGCAGCTGATGTCACTACAGCCTTTGCGGAAAGCCTGCCATGTGCCAGGCATTTGGCCATGCCCACGTCCATTCGGAGTATTCGCTCAGCAGACAGGGACTTGCCAGGCACTGTGCTCGGTCTGGGGACACGGCGTGAATGGGACGGACAGACCGCCCCTCGGGGAGCTGCCCTGCCAGTGGGGAGACAGAACAAACCGGCAAACGGAGGCAGCGAGCAAGATCGCATCGGATACAAGGGCGATGCGGGTGGGTCAGGCTGCTGGGGGCTCCCTGAGGACGTGATGTCTCAGCTGAGACCTGGAGAAGCAGCCGCCCTGGGAAGAGGAGAAAGCGTGTCCCAGGCAGCTGGACCTGTGCCCACAGAGGCCCGGAGCTGGGAGAGGGCCCAGCGTGTCTGCAGAGACGGGGTGGACCACTTGGCTGGGAGGTGGGGGACAGGGAGGGGTGCTCACCATGCAGAATAAGACGGGCCTCTGTTTTCTCATCTGAAAACTGGGTTGAGCTACTCCCAAGGCTGCGAAAAGACACAGGCCCATAAGGAGAGTGGGAGCTGCCATTCCTGCCCTCTGTGGGGTCATCGACCCCCTCCCGCTCTGGGAGACCTTTCTTGTACCTTTCCCTCCCCAACCTAAGAAGGGTCAGGCGGAGGAAAGAGCTAGAGCTGGAGCAGCTGGCTTCTGTGATGCTGGGCGAGGTTCCATCTGTGAAATGGGCCGTTCCTGCTCCCCACTTCACAGGGTGGGTCGAGAGGGCTCCAAGAATGGGCCTGGCACTCAGCAGGGGCTCGGTTCTCCTTCCTTGGGGTGGGGTGGTGGAATGGAAGCGCGCAGCCCTGTCCCAGCCCCAGCAAGAAGGGCCTTAGCACCAGGTCAGGCCCAGACAGCCAGCCTCTGCCTGCCCGCAGGACGAGTTGCCCGGTCTGAGGCCGTGTGAGGGTGGCCGGTCCAGAGGCCACCTCCTCCAACGCTTCAGTCCCCCCAAGATCCAAGGTGGTGGAGGCTCCAGGGCCAGTCACTGTGTACTCACACAGGGGCTCAAGAGAACCCAGGTTCCCAGCAGCCAACTGCCCCGTCATACAATTGAAGAAACTGAAGTTCAGGGAGGGCAAGGCACCTGTCCAAGGTCGCACAGCTGGTGAAGCAGGCAGCTTGGAGCTGAACCCACGCACAGATACAGGGGGATGCACACCCCCCCCAAGGACACACACGCAGGCACCTACATCACAGACACACACGCACCACCATGCAAGGCCACCCCTGCTGGCCCCACACTCCCGGCAGCACCGTGGAGAGCTCTGTCCCTCCCACCTGGCATCTGCCTCCTCCAGGAAGCCCCCTGATGTCCCCATGACACCCTCCCTGGACGGCACCCGGCCTGCCCGTCCGACATTGCCCCATGTCCCTCCCCGCCCTCCACTCCCCCAGCAGCGGGCGCCTGGGCTGCGCTGCCTGATGGCTAGCCCCATGGGGCGTGTCGAGAGGTCAGGGCCAGAACCGACCACCTGGGGACAAAGCCCAGCTCTGCCCATCCTGCCCTTCACGTCTCTGTGCCTCGGTCTCCCCGTCTGTGAAACAGGAATAACACCTTTGCTGCGAGCGCGGATGAACTGATTCCTGTAAAGCCTCAGCACAGGGCCCTTAGCATCCTTGCTATTAATGCTGCTGCGGAGCGTTTCCAGTTCCTTCACCCGGGATCCTCTGGGCTTCCCTTGCTGGGCTTCTGAGCTCCCCGTGGGCAGGGCCAGCGTCTGTCTCGTTTCTCACTGATCCAGCTCAGTCAATGCCGACGGAATGAATGAACGCGTGAAAGAATGAACGACGGGAGGAATGAACCAGCCCCAGGCCCCGTTACAGCGACCCGGCTCAGGAAGGCAGCGGGAGGACCGGTTGGCAGGATCAGGCCTCAGACAGCAAAGGCCCAGGCCAGATGCCAGCACACACACCTCAGGTGGTCGGGTTTGCTGCTGATCTGCTGGGGAAGGAAAAACGTCCTGCAAATCCTTCAGTTGCTCAAATGCGCAGAAGACACGTGCTCCCCTCCCCTCCTTGCCCTGCCCCCTCGGCGATCTGCTGCAGCCACGCTGGCCTCCTGGCCATTCCTTGAACCCACGAGGCACATTCCGGCCACACGGTCTCTGTCCCTGCTGCTCCCGCTGCCCAGAATCCTCTTCTCGACGCCTTCATATCCGCCTCCTTCCCTCACCTCCTTCATGTCTCTGCTCAAGGCCGTCGTCTTGTCCGTGAGGCCATTCCCGACCCAACCGCTGCATCCGGCTGCCCCCTGGCTTTATCCCGTGACTTCTAGCTGCTGTTCCCAGCTCTCCCGCGGCCCGACGCTGGCCTTTTGTGTGTTGTTAGTCTCCCATGAGCTCCCTGGGGCAGGGGTCTCGTTTTATCCGAAGTTGTAACTCCAGCATCTAGAAAACCGCCTGGCACATAGTAAGTGGCTAATAAATATCCGTTCAATGAATAAATCAACACAATAGCATAGACAGGAATGGAAGGCTCTAGAACAGACCAGAACATATAATAGAACAGAAAGAATACAGTGGAATAGACATGCTACACCAGGACAACCCAGCACAGCCCAGCAAAACCAGAGTGACACTCCAGGATTCGACAGAATTGACAGGACAGCCAAGAACCCCATCCTAAAACTGTGATCCGGACCCCAGCGGGCACCATGGGGCCAGTGGCCGAGAGCTGCCTCCGGGCTAGGGTCTTCCCCTCCCCCAGCAGACTGGCCCAGCTACCCTGGTCCAAGGGCTCTTCCGCCCACGCTGTCCCTGTTCCTGCCCAGCTGGACAGGTCAGGGGTGGTTTCTGGTCTGGGCACCCGGGCTCTGGCTCCTGTCTGGGGTGATTCCTGCTGAGTCACTGGCCATGGCTCCGGCCTGGATCCCATGGCCTGACTGTGCTGGGGGGCACCGTGGCTGGGGGATGACACACTGAGTCTACATGTGCGCATGGCTGGGGGTGGTGCTGGGCTGGCCACAGGCTGCTTCTCCCCCTCGCTGGTGGCTTCTGCTCACCTTTCTCATGGGCCGATGGTGACAGAGAATCTCTCTTCCCACTGGCCACCTCCCGGGCTTGACCGAGGCCCTGGCTAGATGGATGGTTACAAAAAAGAGGGAGAAAGAGAAGGAGGGAAGACTTGGGGACCTCTCCCTGCAAGAAACCCTCCATGTGGGGAGGCTGACCAGCAAGAAGATGCCCCCGCCCAGCGCAGACTTGGGCCTGTCCTTGGGAGCCCGACCCGCCTCTGGGGCTCATCTCAGGGCAGGGGTGAGCAGGAGGACCTGCCTGTCTGCCTGGAAGGTGTGGAAGACACTGATCCCAATATGAACATTATCCTGGCACCTCCCTCTCCCAAAGCCCTCAACCCAATCCCTCGCTGTGACAGGTCAATTCTCCTCCAGACCTACCTGGAATCTGACCACGTCTCACCTCCTCTGGAGCCCTCTGCCTAGCACCCTCCAGGGGCTGCTCCTCACTAGAGCAAAGGCCGAATCCTGCCCGTTCCCGGTTGGATCTGCCCGCCCTGTTCCCTTGGTAGCCTCAGCGCCTCATCCGGCCCACCCAGCCCTCACCACACTGGCCTCCTGGCTGCTCCCTGGTTATGCCGCCATATCCCTGCCTCAGGGCCTTTGCACTTGCTGCACCCTCTGCCTGGAACTCTCTTTCCACAGGTACTCACGCAGCCCCCTCCCTTACTTCCTGCCAATCTTTGCCTGGCATCGCTTCCTGAGAAACACCTTCCTTAACCACCCCCAACACAGAAACCATTCCCTCTGGTGTCCTAACTCCCCCAGCTGTGCTCAATTCTTCCCTGCCGACCCTTGACACAGCACGTTGTGCTATATACGCATTGTGCGGTCTCCCTTCACAGAATAACAGCTCCCTGCAGGCAGGCAGGTTGTCTGCTCTGTTCACTGTTTCATCCCTGCTAGTCTCCCGTGCCCGAAGCAGGGCCCAGCCCACAGCGGGTGCTCAATACATTTTGGGCAAGTAAATGATGGATGAGCTGGAGGAATTGGGAGGGGAGCAGGAAGAGCACCACTTGGAAGCTTCTCTGAAGAGGTGACAGTTAAGCTGAAGCCTGAGGTTGAGAAAGAGTCAGTCCCTCGAAGTATTCCAGGCAGAAGACACAGCAAGTGCAAAGGCCCTGAGGCTGGAACCTGATGGACAAACTCAAGAAGCAGAAAGAAGGTCGTGAAGCTGAGTGTAGCATGTGTGCCTGTGGCCAGCGGGGAGGGTTAGGAAATTGTGGGGACTGAGCTGCAGCCTGTAACCCAGGGAGTGCAAGGACCCTGCTCTGACACCCCAGGACCTTCTTGGTGTCTGACAAGCTCCCAACAGCTGGTTTTCTGTCTTTCCCACCCAGCGATGGCTACAACTGGTATCTCTACTCTCCACCCCTCCTACACCCCCCCCCCCCGCTCCCTCCAACCACCTCCCCACTTTCCCGCTTTCCCGCCTAGCCTGGCAGCGCCAGGAAAATGTGACTCAGGAGTCTGGCCGGCTCAGACCTCCCTCCCCCCATGTCCAGGCCGCTGGGCTGGAGCCAGCCTTGGCCTCACGTCCAACCTCCCGTCTGACGTTCCACCGGCCGGGCAGGGGCGGCCCCGGCGCGGCACACACTCCATGTGGATTCTTACCGGGGCAGCGGCCTGAGTAAGAGCAGCAGCCGAATCATACAAATACCCTCTTCTCAACCGAGGGGCGTGGTTTCCTCATTTCCAGGGGAGGCTCAGAGAGGCCGTGACACTTGTCGCACAGCTCTGGCACCCCGGTGCTGGCAGTGGCAGTGCCTGGTTGGCAAGTCCAGAACAGGGCGCTGGGTAGGGCCGAGACTTCACCAGTGTAGACAGATCACACGCTTCCCCAGGGACCTCCCAGACAGCAGGGACCCTGGGCTACGGACCTGGCCTTGGATCCTAACACCCCCAGCCCCAGAGCTGGGGTCTCCTTTCTCTCACTAACCCCCAACCCACATACCAAGAAAGAACCAGGCCAAGAGTCCAGGAAGGAAAATACCCAGCAAAGGGACACAGAGCACTTCCTGGGTACCTGCACCCTCTCCCCGTTTCCTCCACCAGCGAACCCCCAATCAGCCAGTGACCTCAGCTGCACACAGTCACTTCATCCTGCAGAGCATTAAACATTTTTCCAGCCTTCCCTGAGAAAGACACCAGGGGCTTCAGAAGGTCGGTCCCATTCACCTCCTGCCACAGAGCAGCCACTGCTCAGCTGTTCAACCCTGGGCAAGTGTTTCCACCTCTCTGGGCCTCAGTTTCCCATCTGTACACAGGGCGTATAGTAGCACACAGCCTTCCAGGGTGGTTTTGTGTGTTGACCAAGTCAGCGCCCGCGAACTTCAGCACACTGCTCGGCACACAATACGTGCTCAGAAATGCTGCCTTTGTTCTCCCCAGGCCCCGAGTCTGTGCAAGGAGTTCTGGGGACCCCTGCCCTGTGCCACGTTAAAAGCTTGCTTGTGGAACTTGTCCGTCACCCGTCCCTCCTGTCACAGTCACTTATCCAGGTTAGATTTTATTCTCTGGCATCCACTAAAGAGGCCACAGTTATTATTATTTCTGGCCTCAAACGCAGTGTGGTTCTGGCAAATTAATGGGACCGGGCTACTTTTCCCTCTGACGCGGCGGTGTCCCAGCATTTCTGGAAAACTGCGCTGTTTTCCCATCAGGAGCGTTCGGTCGTGACATGGCCATGGGACTTTCGAGGCAGACTCCGCCTCTACTCCCCGGGGAGATGCTGGGGGCTCCTGACCCCCTCCTGCCCCACCCCCAGCCCCACCCAGACCAAGAGCAAGGCATCCCTTGTGTCAGCAAAGGACAGTAACGACACTGACAGTGATAGCAGCAGGGCAGCTTCTTATTTTATCCTCATAACCCCTGTTTCAGGGAGTTTCTCTCCTTAGCACCATTTAATGGGGAAACAGAGACCCAGAGAGGTGAACCAGCTTGACCAACGTCACACAGCCAGGAAGGGGGACTAGGGGGCTGGAAATCAAACATGCTGGATAGAGAAGCCCTGGCTTTGACCTCTTTCCTCAGCTTTCTCCGTAGGTAGAAACTTGAAAGGCGAAGTGTGGACCGAAGGCACCCCTGTCCTCACTCTCGCACTCTCTCCCTTCTCGGCTTGGGTTCAAGGAGGTTCAGAATCCAACAGACTCAGCGTCTTCACTTCTCACCAGTGTGACTTAGGCTCATGAATCCCACTTTCTAAGGCTCAGTTTCCTCATCTGCAGAATGGGGCAATGTGGAGCCCCTCTCATTGGCTTGCTAGGAGAATTCCCCAAGATTGTGAGTGCTTTTAAAGATGCTGAGCGGTGGTCCCCCAATAAATTAAACATAGAACTACCATGTGACCCAGCCATGCCGCTCCTAGGTGTGTACCCCAAAAAACTGAAAATAGACATTTAAACAAAAACTTATACACAAATGTTCATAGCAGCAGTATTCTCAATAGCCAAAAAGTCGAAACAGCCCCATTGTCCATCTGCTGAGGAATGAATAAACAAAATGTGGTCTATTCACATAAAAGAATATTATTTAGCAATAAAAAAGACCCCAGCACCTACACGCTACATAGCACATGGAAAGTAGGTTACTTGCTGCCAGGGGCTGGGGTGGGGGGATGGGGAGTGACTGCTGAATGGGTGCCGGGCTTCCCTTTGGAGTGATGAAAATGTTCTGGAACTCCATAGTGGTGACGGTTGCACAATATTGTGAATGTACTAGATACCACCGAATTGCACACTTTTAAATTGGTTAAAATGGTAAATTTTATGTGTATTTCACCACGATAGGAAAAAGAGCTTAGCAATGCCTAATACAGAAAGCATCCAAGGAGAGTCAGCAGAGATCGTCATCATTACTGCGGGGAGTCTCGCCGTACTCAAGGCCTGGGTTCCAGAGTTGGCCTGTGAGGCTGACGTCGAGTCAAACCTGCCACCCACAAAACACAACGGCTGTTTACCTGCCCCCATCGTGGGCACACACGCTCACCCTACGGGAGTCGACAGGTGATTCCGGGCATCTCCACCGACTGACTGATGTCGTAACTGTGGAGAAAGCCAGGCAATGTGTCCCCACACACCAATCAACAGAGACGATGATGCCACGTAGTGATGAGGATAGGAGGTACAGTAAGGCAGGGCCTGGTTTAGGCAGGGTCACCAGGGAAGGCTCCTCGGAGGAAGTGACACAGGGTGAAGGAAGTGAAGGAAGAGCCCAGCGAAGCCCGGTGTGATGCACCCCTGCCCACCTCCCCCACCTCAACCCCACCAGGCACCCCCTTGTTCACTGAGTTCTAGCAACACCTTCTCCCACAGGCACCAGCTTGCTCTGCCCCAGGGCCTTTGCACTTGCTGTTCATGTGAGTACCTTCCCCATGGTGCCACTGGACCAGCTCCTTCTACCAGGTGAGTCTTTGCTCAAACATCACCTGCTCAGAGAGGTCCTCTCAGACTGCCCTGTCTCAAGGGGCCCCTGCAGTGACACCTCATCACCGCTCCCTGTTTGTTTCCATCTTAGTGCCTTCCCTACCCCAAATTATCTTCCTTTTGTGTCTGTTGTCTCTCTCCCCATTACACCATCAGCTCCATGAGAGCAAAGCTTTTAGTCTGTCTTGTTCTCTGATGTGTCCCCCATGCCCTGTGCCTAGAACAGTACCCAGCACATAGTAGGTGCCCAAGAAATATCTGTGGAAGCAAATAGATGAATGAATGAATGTGTGAGTGAGTGAATTAACGAATGCTTCTTTGTAGAGAGGAGGGGGCTCAGGCCCAGAGAAGGGTTGAGGCTTCCCCAAGGGCACACAGGTGGGGAGAGGGGTGACTCCAGGCACCCCCTCTTGGTCCAGAGCCCACCCTGGGGTGTCAGTAAGGCCCTGCTGCTGACAAGGGGCTGTGGGGCAGGAGGCCACATGGCCAAGGTAGCTCTGGGGTCCACCGCCCCACCTGCCTCCCTCCGCCTCCTGACGCCCGTCTGCCCCAGAGCTTGGGAGTTCTGCCCACCCTGCTCCCCAGCCCCCATCCTGGCTGTGCCAGCCTCCAGCCCTAGGTGACCCACAGGGACTTTCCCCAACAGGTGAGGGCTGGGGCAGGGGAAAGTGCCAGGTGGCTGCCAAGATGGCTCTCTGTTCCCGAAACTGCCATCCAGGAAGTGAGCAGGGGTGACACAGAGCCCATGTCACTGGGGCTCTGCCCACGGCCCCCACCTCAGCCAGGACACCTGCCCGAGTGATCCTGGGCAGGTGGACGCCTTCTCTGAGCTGCTTCCTGGTGGGCAGTAACTCTCGCCTCGCAGGGCTGTATAGGCAAGAAACGGGGTAGCGTGAGAAAGACACCTCCCAGGCTCGCCAGAGGGTTCCGCAGGACACACTTACACTGAGAGACGGCGCATGGGGCGTGCTTACACCAAAAAGCATTTCTTGTTTATCTGAAATTCCCATTTCACTGGGCATTCTGGGCTTTTGTTGTTGTCACTGATCTTGGTGTTTTCGTTTTTGCTAAATCCGGCAATCCCAGTCTGGCGTGAAATAAATATTCAATAATGTTCGTGAGTGAATGAATGAATGAAGGGAGCTAAACAGCATAAGCCGAAGGAATGAATGAATGAGTGACTGAAAGCCCTTTTGTTCTGGCGTTACTATTACGGTCATCATTGTTTTCTCACTTACGGTTCAAAAGTTCCTGCTTCCGAGAACATTCTTTCTGTTATCTCAGGCTCAGGACAGGCTGCCGGGGAAGTCGAGGCTTGCAGGGGGAAGTGACTCACCCAGGGCCCTCCAGGCCTGTCTGCATCTGAGGCTGAGCCCCAGTCACACTGCCAGGCAGCGCCTGCCCTCCGCGCGACAATAAAACCCGCTCCTTTAAACCTCGCAACACCCCACGAAGCTGGGACTCTGCCAGTGAAGACACTGACGCTCGGAGAGGTGATGTGACCTGTCCGAGCTGATGGTGGCACCTCCTGGACAATGCCCCTCTTCCTGGGGCCCAAGAGCTGCAGCTGGCAGAGCTCCAGGCTCAGCTAACAACCGGGGAGTCCCGCCGCCCCCTGCCTCTTGCCCCAGCTGCCGCCGGACCGGGACCTAGAGAGCAATTACTCAGCCAGGCTGAACTTCGTGAAGGAAATTCCTCCCCTGGCAGCCTCCCCCTGCCCCCGCCTGAGTCCCAGGCTCCACAGCCGGGAAATACCTCCCCCAAGGCCCGTTCACCTCCTGGCAGCGCTAGCAGATGTGGAAACCCAGACTTGGCTGTGGGCTGGCAGCCTGTGGGCGGTGGGCCGGGCTTGCACCAGATACACTTGGCCAACGCAGCCAGCACTGTGTTTCATTCAGTCATTCAACAAACATTTACGGAGGCTCTGCTGGGCCAGGCACTGGGCTCCTTGTTGCTCGTTGTCGGACGAAGTGGATCAGATGATGAGTGTTTAAAAAAAGCCCGGCACACGGCAAGCCTTCATCTATCTATCCTTCTCCCCTGAGCACCTACTGTGTGCCTGGCACCACAGGTGGCCCTGTTTGGCCTGTGGGGAGACAGGACCTCACCAGGAAACCACAGCGTAGGAGAGCCTAGAAGCGGATGGAACCAGCTGACACTCATGGAGCTCATCTGCGGTGCTGGGTGCTGTCCTGACAGTATCTCATTTAATACTGCTCATCACGACCCTGAGCAGCAGGACTGTCACTATCCCTGTAACACAAACAGGGGCAGAAGGCCAAGGCTCTACCACATGGATTAGCACTTGCTTTACCCTCTCCCATATTTGGAGAGAACAAGCAATTACAGAACCTCCACTAATTGAGTCACCTCCCTTCATGAGCAATTAATCAATTCATTCATTCATTCATTCGACAAATCTCTATTAAGACCTACCACAGGCCAGGCACTGGAGATGCAGCAGTGAATAAAACAAACAAAACTACAACCCCATA
>RJWJ010034801.1:0-17031 GCA_004363605.1 Indri indri | reverse complement strand
AGCTGGACTCCCAGGGTACAAAGAGAAATAATTTTATTCTATTCTTCACCTGCAACTAGCCATTTGAATCCTCTTTGGAGCCAGCTCTTCCCTTTTACCCCCTTCGGAAGAAATTATAGTAAGGTGTTCTGACCCTCTGATCATCTCAGATAACAAAATATCCTCTGGTCACTTCAGCCACAAATCACAGCCTCAGTTTGTAAATTAATATGCCCAAAATTATTATAATAAAACCCCCAACTGCACTGCAAGATTGGATATGCTTTAGAGTAAAGGGCCTGCAGTAGGGAATAGGATGCTCATCTCTATTCCCCCATTAGTATCACTTTCCCGTGACCCTGGCTCCATCCTCCCACCACTCAGCTACTAACGGATCGTCCAGGATGGAAGCAGAGACAGCAGGAAGGTAAACGGAGGAAAGGTCTTATTTGGCTGATGTGGATATAAGCTGGTTAGCTGCCCTCTGGCTCTGGCTGATGTTTCAACTGGATTTTATTCTCTCACTCTAGCACCTGTGGCCCCCTCCACCCCTGCCCTGCTGGACCCTTCCGGCTGGAATTCCTTCAGCTCAGGCAGTGCCTCTCCCTTAACCAGCTGGTTACAAGCCCCCTCTGCTTCTCTGTCCAGTGAAAGTGCCAGCCTCTTTTTGCTGAGGACACCTTACCCACTCCGGGAAGACCTCTGGGTCGGAATTCTTGTACAACAACTCAGACCCACATTCCTATTTTGGGTTTTATTTGGTCCCTAAAGGAGTACAGCTTTGGCCTGGCATGAGCCAAACTGCAGTCACTTCCTAAATGCAGCCCCCTGTGCTGACACAGTTCCCTTCAGCCAATCTCTCACTCAAAGACTTTTTTCTTTGGCATGAGCCAAATGCCTGCCTGTGTCCCCAAGTTTTAAAAGATGCCTATCAAACTCTCCTTGAAGTTCTCACATGGCCAGAGGAGGGGGGAGTGTCAGATAAAAAGAATGCACAGCTAAAGGTAAAATAAGGATCACAAAACCTGTTTTCATCCATCTTCTTTAGAAGGCATTGATAGGTGGGCTAATACTTTGCCTTGGAATGTGACTGTATTTGGCATCCTTGGTCTTGTGGCCTCAGTGAAAACTGGAACAAAGAGTCCTGTTTTAACTTTATCTTCCTTCTGTGCAATTTCTCCAGTACTGCTCGGCTTCCAAGGTGAAGAGAAAGAAGATGGTTTGGTTCAAGTTACGTCAAACAGGAATGATGAAAACTAGAGCGGCTAGGGGTGTTGGGCTCTGGCAAGAGTCATTTAATTGAGGCACCACAGAATCCAGGCTGGAGAAGGGAGGAAGGAAAGAAGATCACTGGACTAAAGGGCTCAGGAGGGTGCAGAATGTAGGAGGAATGGTTGAGGAAACATTCTGGAAAGATACTTTTACGAGTTGACCAGCTAAAGGGAACGGAGATGAGAAACAGAGCAGTTGTTGGCGTTTGGAGCCCTATGGACTGGCCAGTGATTATGGGATTGTTGGCAGGATTAGAGTATTGGGGAGGAGAGCTGGGTTTCAGGGCATAATGATGAAATCCATTTTGAACAAACTGAACTTAAGGGGATAGTGAGACACGTCACACATGGACATGTCACCAAAGGGCTGGAGCTCCCAAGAACAGCAGGGCTCAAGATGTACCTTTCAGAGCAGGATCAGGGATATTATTATTAGCAGGATAAAGAGAACCTCCTAGCAGAGAAGAAATGGAGCTCTCTGTCATCCGAGAGAAAGGGGTGCATCTGAGAGTCAAGCTAATCTGTTCTAAAGAGTGCTTTATCCAGAAATACCTCCTCTTCCTTCCTGATCACCTTTTTCACCTGGGCTGGGCGCAGTGGCTCACGTCTGTAAATCTAACACTTTGGGAGTCCGTGGTGGGAGGATCACTTGAACCCAGAAGTTCGAGACCAGCCTGGGAAATAGCAGGACCCCCTTCTCTATAAAAAATTTTTAAAAACTTAGCCAGGCATGGTGGCACATACCTATAGTCCCAGCTACTCAGGAGGCTGAGGTAGAAGTATCACTAGAGCCCAGGAGTTTGAGGTTGCTGTGAGCTATGATGACGCCACTGCACTCTACCCAGGGTAACGAGTGAGACTCTGTCTCAAAAAATAAATAAATATAAATAAATAAGTAACCTTTCTCACCTAGTTATGCAACTAAACCTCCTACATCTTAAGCCTGAGATTCCACACCATAAAATGAAGAGAATAATAGCATCCACCTTCCAGCGCTGTGGGGAAGGTACTGTCAGTTTTTACTAGCTGTTGGCTGTCTCAGCTCCTAGAAGATGCGCCTCTCCATCAGCAGGTCTCTGCATAGCTGTATGCTTCCTATCAGGCCGGCAGGAAAGTTTTTTCTGATTTCTTCCTCTGTTACCAGTCAGAAAATATTCTCTGCTCTTAAAGGACATCTGATTAGGGCAGGTCCATCCAAGACAATCTCCCTTTTCCCATACAACATATCATAATTAAGAGACAGATATCGCATCAGATTCATCTCTTCCACCCACACAGGAGGGAATTATACAAAGGCAAGAATCATTGGAGGCTATCTTAGAATTCTGCCTATCACATTTACGTATGGAACAGAATTTATGTTCCAAGATTGCACAAAGCAAAGTGGGTGCAAAGATTAGAAATTGCCTTTGAGCTGCTCATCCTCTAGTCCAGCACTATCAAATACAGAAGCCACCAGCCACAGGTGGCTATTGAGCACTCCAAATGTACTTAATCTGAATTGTGATGTGCTGTAAAGGTAACATGCACACTAGATTTCAAATAATTAGTACCCCCCCAAAAAGACTGTAAAATATCTCATTAATATTTTTATCTTGATTACCTATTAAAGTGATAATATTCAGGATATGTCGATTTAAATAAAATATGTTATTAAAATTAATTTTACCTGTTCCTTCTACCAGAAAACTTAAAATCACACATGTGGTTTGCATTATATTTCTATTGGACAGTACTGGCCCAGACCAAGAAAAAGATAATCCCTTCCAAGTGTACCAGGTGCCATGAGAAGGGAAATTAATGGTGTTTTGGGGACACAAAGAGGGAGTGGTCAGTTTAGCTGGGGAAGAGAGTGAGAATAGGAAAGGCTTCAACTGCTTGGTTTCCCATTCATAGCAGACAAGGTAGAGCACACTTTCCTGTGCAAAAGTCCTTTCCCAAGAGGTAGGGATTCTTTATATAAAACTGCAGAGCAATTACTAGAGGCTTTTTATTTTAGAAGACACAATTCACAGCAAGCTTTTAAAACAAATACAAATGCCCAGATACAAGTTAGCACTTTTCTGACAAACCTTTAATTGTTCTGCATCTATCTGCACCTTTCTTGTCTTTCTCTTAGATACCAGCAGACACAGCTAACTCTCTCTCTGAACCACTTTGCAGGGTCAAAAGCTTCCTGGCTGTCATCATTGAGAGCAGCCTATCTTCAGAATTCTTCATAGGCAGTATTTCTTTGGCTTTTGATCTCTCCAATAGAGGGCAGCTATTACTAGCTTAATTAGAGAGTAATTACCTTCTTGGCCCTCCCAATTATTTCAAAGAGCTCTCTTTGGGTTCCTAGCTTATGACAAATCAGAAAAAGAAAGAAAAGTTGAAATGTGATCTATAAAATTTTTTTCTATAGTGGCCTTTTTTTCCATTGAGAATTTCCCTGTCATTTATCTTTTAGGACTAGCCCTCACTTCCCATAAAAGCTATGCGAATATTTTGTACTCATTAGACAAGTATTTTTATATGAAAACAGTTAATATTAATACTTGTTAAGTACATGCTATGTACTTAGATAGTATGCTAAGTACTAAACATATATCATCTCATTTAATCTTTTCAACTCAGAAAGGTAACAATAATAATATATTTAATAATAGTAAAAGTTATTGAGTACTTGCTATGTGCCAGGTATTTTTCTAATCTCCTTTTATTTGTGATGGAATTAATTTAGGGATTTATGGCTTAAATGAGCTAAGAGATGGGAAGTGCTAAGAACAATGCCTGGCACACTGAGTAAGTGTTCAATAAATGTTAATTAATATTTAATTCTCACAAAGACCCTGCATCATAAATAATATTATCATTCCTACTTTACAGCTAAGTAAACTGAGGCTTCAAGAGCTTAAGTTGCTCACCATAGGTCAGTTCTCAAATTTTAGTGTGCCCCCAAATCACCTGCAGGGCTTATAAAAACATGGATTTCTGGGCCTCACCCTCAGAAATTTCAGTGCAGTGGCTCTTGGCAGGGAGGGGGTGGGTTGAGGACTTGCATATCTAACCAGTTCCCCAGAGATGCCCATATGCTGCCCTGGGGCTCACCTTGCTCGAGATCATACAGGTAATGAAGATTTTACCCCAGCTGTTCACACTCTGCACCATGACTCAATGCTCCTTCTTTGTCATGTTATGATAACAGAGCTTGAAGTGTCTAAAATTCAAGCTAATGTCAGAACTTAGACAACTTTAAAGAAACTATAAAAGATTTTTAAAAGACAGCATAAAATGATTGACTCACATTACATATTGTGAAGTTCTGAACCAAAGAAGGCATCAATTCTCTAAGAAGCATGCCATTCATAAATTCTCATGAGTAAGGGTCTTTTAAAAGCTCACTTCCAGCAGCTCTACTAAACAAAGTTCTCTGTCTTAGCAATTCATAGAAGAGTTTTGGCCACCCATGTATGCTGGGAAAGCTGAGTCATACCTTTTCCGAATATGCATTTGGATGGACCTGCCCATGCAAATCATGGCCTAGTTCATATAGAAGAGGGATATACCACACCTTTATGGCAAGGGTTTTCTCCAGACAGAAAAAGAAGGCTATAGCATTAAGAGAAATTTACAAAGCTTTTAATTAGAATACCAATGTTTTTGCTCTTAAAAAAATTTGGGGCTGGGCATGGTGGCTCACACCTGTAATCCCAGCACTCTCAGAGTCTGAGGTATGAGGATCATTTGAGGCCAGGAATTCAACACCAGCCTGAGCTAGAGGGAGATCCCCTCCCTACAAAATATAGGGGGGAAAAAATTATCTGGGCATGGTGGTGTGCATCTTTAGTCCCAGCTACTTGGGAGGCTGAGGCAGAATCGCTTGAGCCCAGGAGTTGGAGGTTGCACTGAGCCATGATCACGCCACTGCACTCGAGCCTGGGCAACATAGTGAGACTCTGTCTCAAAAAAAAAAAATTTTTTTTTAAACAATTCTAGCAAACTGTTGAGATTTCTTAAAGCTGGTTGGTAAGTACACAGGTATCTGTTATACTATTTTGTACATTTTTCTGAATCTTTGAACTGTTTTCTAAATACCTATTTTAAAAACGCCTACTACTCGCTAAGAAAAACAACACATAGAGCACAAATAGACACAGCCTCAACTCCTGTGGAAATTACTGCCCCATGAAGGAGGTAGCCTTGAATCAATTAATCATAATCACAGATAGGTGTACGGTTACAAAGTGCAATCAGTTTTACAAAGCTAAGGGTTAGAGTGCTATGAAAGCTTTTAACTCTGTTACCTGACTAGGACTCAGAGTCAGGGAATCCTTCCCTAAAGAAGTGGAAATTCAGCTATGAGCTAAAGGGTATGTGTCGGTGTTAACTAGGAAAGGTGGGATGGGGCACAGAAGGAACTGTAAAAAGGCCAAGTGTTGGGAAGGACCAACGGTTTTTCAAAGGAATGAAAGAATGTCTGTGTGTCTGAAGAACAGGGAGCAAGTAAAAGGGACACAAAACGAAGCTTAAGAAGTGGGCTAGGGCCAGACCATGCAGAACCATATTGTGAATTTTGGACTTTATTAGTGCCTTTGCAGAACAAGCCTTTGCTGTCACTTGAAAATAGGTTGAAACTGCAAATATTAAACTTTGACTATTAAGGAGCTATTAACCAGTGTTGTACTGGCAAACTGGCTCTCCAAATGGCGGGGGCGGGGAAGGGTGTCCTGGATTTTCCAATTCCTGTGGTATAAATACTTCCACCATCTCTAATGTTAAGCTGTCTGTAGGATGTCACAGAACATGGAGTTCAGAAGAGGTTTGTAGATCAGCTCTTGTGAGCTGATACAAACCAGCCTCAGCTCACCACTATACTATAACTTACTCTAGACAGACTCTAAATGGAAATCATACTGTATACTTTGGTATTAGTAAAAAAAAACAGGCAGTTGTTGATGACAGACCAAATATAATGCATTTTTGGCAGAGAATATAAAATATTCTCTTGTTTTATAAGAGAAGCCACCAGGATGAATTTTAGGTTTTACCACTTTATGTAATAAAATCAGAATAAAACTATGATTTCAATCTAACCTTGAATTTATAAGCCTCATTCATCCTTTGCTTCCTTATGCATAGAACAAGGAATCCCTTGAAGGGATAAAATCTTTATTATTTTATGAAATGAAGTCTTTTATAATCAAGATCTAATTTATGTCCATTAAGGGTTATAGCTGTCTAGTTTCATTGTCAGGGTGTGAGGACACAAAAAAATCAGCCATCTGCTTGCTAGTACTTGCTGACTCGTAAAATGGTATTTTCCCTCTTCTCTGTACGTAATCACCACTGAGGCTGGTTAAGAGATTTGACTTTTCATTTTCAACACCTAATCCTGAGCCTACCATCTAGTAAGTCAAGTATCTACATAACTAATGTAAGCAGGTTTTATATCCAAAATTTATTCCTTCAGGGCAAGGTATTAATTCTACAATTAAATTTTAGACACCTGATTTTCTAGAGCCACTCTCAGTGATGACTTACTATATACAATTTCTCTGAGGCCCTCGGGCAACCCTGATTTTCTAAAGAAGTTTAGAAGAAAAAAAAAGTCAGTGCTGATGTTATCTCATGAATCCCAGTTTGGTAAACTATAGGTGTCTTCAATTCCTTTTATACTTCAGGTTATACAGAAAGTAGAACTTGCTGATTGCAAAGCTTTTTGAAACTGCGATGCATGGTCCCCTTGACAAAGAGTATAAAGCAGAATCCCCCAGCATCGTGACAATGGGCTGCAATAATCTCTCTTCTCAAATATTTCTGTATGATTCATTTATTGCATTAAATAAAAGTGAGTAGTGGCACATGCTCAAATGCAATATAATTTGAAATCTCTCCCAAGGACTTCTTTAAAAACACTCTGTTACAGTCATTTACCATGATATCCTATTCACTCACACTTGCTTCAAGGGCTGTATTTAGAACCCTGATGAGCCAGCCGGGGTGTATGGCCATGGGTTGGCCATATTGCTCTGAGAGACTTTCTAAATTTTTATTATGGACATGAATTTTCAAACATACCCCAAATTAGAGAGAATAGTAGAATGAACCACCATGCACCCAACACCTACTGTCAATAATTATCAACTCATAGCCGATCTTGTTTTCTCTCTATAGTCAACCTCTTCCCATTCACTCAATCCCATTTCAGATTCCTGAGAGGCTTTCAAAAGAAATCATGGGCCGGGCGCGGTGGCTCACGCCTGTAATCCTAGCACTCTGTGAGGCCGAGATGGGCAGATCATTTGACCTCAGGAGTTCGAGACCAGCCTGAGCAAGAGCGAGACCCCGTCTCTACTAAAAATAGAAAGAAAAATTAATTGGACAACTAAAAATATATAGAAAAAATTAGCCGGGCATGGTGGTGCATGCCTGTAGTCCCAGTTACTTGGGAGGCTGAGGCAGAAGGATTGCTTGAGCCCAGGAGTTTGAGGTTGCTGTGAGCTAGACTGACGCCACGGCACTCTAGCCCAGACAACAGAGCAAGACTCTGTCTCAAAAAAACAAAACAAACAAAAAAAGAAATCATGGAATCTTCTGTGGCAATAACTATTCACATTCCCTCCTGGAGATGTAGACTTTTTCTGTAGCCTTACAGTTTGAGCACAGCCATCAAAGAAGGAATGGACACATTTCCTGAGGCATTCTGTTTATGTGCTCAGGGTTTTTCATCAATCATGTAAAAGAGGATGACATTTTCAGCTCAAACCAAAGTGATTCATCAAGCTAGAGGGGTGGGTCATAGAGGACATGTGACACTTTCCAGTTTAACCTGCTGTGCGACTGTGAACACCTGTAATAGTCATCTTGCCATCAATCTCTCCCTGACCTTTCTGTGATGAGAGACACTGTTTACAGAATCCTGAACCCTACCTGTATAGTAAGAAATGATTTCAATATTTATTGTAGAAATCCTCAATTTGGAGAGTTTAAATTTAAAGCAAATTCAAAAGCAAATTCATACCTATTGTATAAGTAAGCAAATCATTGGAAAAAGCATTGCGGGGGAGAGAGAGGGAGATATCCTCTCAATCAGCAATTCTGTATCTATTAGTTTCCCTTAAAGAAATAAGCAAATCTTCAAAGATGTATTACTGTTCTATGGTGTTTATTACAGTGGATTGAATATTAGGAAAATACCGGAAACAAATAATTATCCAAAAATAGGAGAATGTGGAACTAAACTATGGAATATCCACACAATGGAATATTATGAAGTCTTTGAAGAATGATGGGAAAATGTTTGTGATATGTTAAGTTTTAAATAAATAAATTGTGGAAAAAAAGAGATGGCAGAAGAACCTATAGATTAAAAGAGAAGAGACTTTAACCAATTGCAATACATTGCACTGCTTTTATAAGGCTAAGCATGCAGACATACAAGAACGCTAAGGAACTTTAAACACTGACCAGTTACTGACTGATACTATAAAATTTTTATAATTATTTTTAAATGTGATAATGGTATGTTATTATTTTTTAAGTTCTATATTTAGAGATGAAATGCTATGCTGATGGGGAATGTAAGGATATAGATGAAACAAGATTGATCAAGCTTTAGGGTTCATTATACACTACTCTCTACTTATGTACATGATGAAAATTACCTACTGCAAAAAAGGTTTTTTTTTAAGTTATAAAACAGTATATATACTGTGACCCATCTTTTTTTATTATTCTTCTACATGAAACATGACTTAGTATTTTAATATAGACATAATATGCTTTTTGTAATAAATAATTTGGCAACTTCAACTAATTTACACTAGACCTTAATCCCTCAAAATTTGCTGTGCTCCCATTATTCCTAACACACCACTTAGTTTAACAGTTCATAAACTTAAAAATGACAATGTTAGATGAACTCACATGTTGTCTTAAATTTAATTTGTTGATCTTCTATTATGCTACGGCCCCTATATCAGTGATGAAGTGGCTACTACCCTACGGCCAATGAGCCCGATAATTCGTGCCCAGAGCAAGCAAGGAGATGAGAACCACTCATTTGAAACCCTGGGCTTTCAAGTTTTAATACAAAGCTAGACCTTCATAAACGAAGCAAGGAAGAAAACTGAATCTCTTAACAGGTGACTCTAGCAAATGAACAAAAACCTTTTTTATACAAATGATTTGGATAACTTAGAAAAATCTTAAGAACCACTTTGCCTAAGTTAATAAGAAAATGTGATTGCCCCAAGTACCAAGTTTGCTTTGTTAAGATGGGTAGATTTACCTTAGCCCCCAGATAGGGAAAAAATAAGTCTCCAAAACATAACATTTTCAAACTCCTAAAAGAAGTATTTCAGTTTTAAGTGGGCCTTCCCGAAATGACTGTGAGCATACAAAACAAAGTTAGGATAAGTTAAATATAAAGAGCTTCTCACATCAGCCTCCGTTGAGGGGTGGGCTGTGCTATGTACTTGCTCCTGCTTAAAGACTCAACCACAGATGCTGGGCGCAGGAAAGACAGCAGTTTGGAAACTGGATGATTATGATTCTGCTCGTACCCTCCAAGGCTCCAAATTATTTAAGTCACAAGAAAATTCTGCTTTGCTTCTAGTGTTGGTCTCCCTTGCTGGACCTCTCAACTACAGGCCCCGAGATCATCCTCAGGTAGTTAAGTTCTGTCCCACTCAGCTTCTGAGCCCAGGTTCATCATCTGTCCAAAGTGAGTCTTCACCCCACCAGAGAGGGGTAGGGTGTGCCTTGATACCCCTGTCCTTCAGCCAGATGGGTACAAGGAGTAGGAGGCTTCTACCCTGGCCCCCCAGAACTTGTTTTTGTTTCATGATCGCTCCCCTGGTCCATACCCAGAGAGAAGCCCTAAGTCTCGGCCTTCTGCCCCAGGGGTAGCCCTTTATTTTGTTCCTCTGGTTACTATTAATAGTAACTACAGGCTGAGGTCCGGTTTCCTTCATAAGGGACCACCTGGAGCTACACTGCCCCCTGGTGGATACCACTCCTCCTGTGAGATCCCTGAAGGCAGCCTGCCTGCCCCTCCCTCCACCGGGGGCACCCAAAGATTTCCTTGGACAGGATTGAAACCTAATTAGGACTGTGGGGTATTCCTCAATGGTATGCTGGAGCAGGAGCCAGCTGATAGATTTTCAGGATTTTTGCAAGTCAGACTGTAAAACGCAGCCATTATTAAAGTTGGAATTATATAAACTTATTAATTTACATTAAAAACAAGGGTCATAAATACTCAAAACTCATCACTTCTTAATTATCTTACTACATTTTATTAATACTATTGTCTATGCTCCTGGGGTATTTACACAGACTGTATTGTTATCTGTATGGTGGAAATTACCCCACTTACGAAATCATGATTGCGTTGCAATCCTTTGTTGGCTATAGAGACGAGTTCAGTAGAAATCAATGAAATCACTCTCTGAGAATCAACTGACCATGCGGAACTTAAAATAAAGGGTACTATATATTTTATTTTATTTATAAATTGTGTGCTATGCATCCTTTGTATCAATAAAATGTATAAGTTGATGTACTTTTTTTTCCCAGAGATTCAATTGTTAAACTTTTCCCAGCACACCTTCCACCTCCCAAGCTCAGTTCTGTAGTCTCATGAACTCACTCATTTCTGCTCACCTCCCACACTGACTTGAGCCTGCCGGGGGGTGGGAGGCTCATACCCAACCCACTCTTGATTTATCTTGTCCATGTGCGGGGACATCATTAGCATAACATACCTGGCTTCTTCTGCTCCCCCAACGTTCCTCCCCCATGGAGGCGAACTGACTTACTGGTTGGTGTTTTGGAAGGAGGAATGAGTCACGGATAGCCTAGCTCTTTTCCCTTTCTTAGAAGCCATCCACAGGAGGGGCCTCTTTCTCCAGAGGCGAAGCCTTCCCTGTTCTGATGTTGCCTGCGGGTGATGGGTAAGCTGACCAAATCCTGGAATTTCAATGTCAGGAACTGTATTTGCTCGAAGATAGAAGCTATCCTCTCCCAAGTAGCACTAATCAGTAGGGAGGACCACATATTGGCCTCCATCTGCTGACTCCTTTGTCTTATTTCTCAATTGATTCAAAAATTGAATGAGGAGGAGGAGTGCTCTTCATTGGGCCCCTTAGAAATTTCAAAAGGGTCCTCTCCCATCAGCCTTTGCTCCTGAGGTCACAGAATGCCTTGTAGCTGTGCCTGTAAGTATCGGTAAGCCCTTTCTATGATAAGAAGACCCAACTGGCAAATTTATTTTATTCTAACCCCTTTTATTCCCAATATGTGTATGTAACTACCATAATGCTTACGCAATTGAGCACCTTTTTGTTTGTCAGATAGTACACATACGAATCTCACATAGACCTTGAAAAACAAGTATATTATGCCCCTTTACAGATGAGGAAATTGTGACCTAGAGTGCTTAAGTAACTTGCCCAGGGTCAAAAAGTGACTGAGCCAGTTGCCCGATGCCAACGCCCTGGCTCTTTCCATTGCACTTTCTCTCCCTTCTCTTTCCTCCGCCTCTACCTCTGCAATCTCCTCTCCCTCTCTCCGTCCCCCATCCCGCTACCACTACCTCCCCTCATTTCCACATTCTCTAGCCCTTTGGCACTATAGAAAACTAAGGACGCATTTGAAACCTCAGAGATCTCAGTACACAAAAAAAATCTACAAAATCTTACCCCAACAGCTGGGCCCCCTAGAAAGCTGGCAGCAAGTAGTAGGAAAACTGTACCTGTCTTTTTAATATCCTCCTCAGGTTTCTCAGGAAGAATGTCCAGCATCCCATTCAAGGTCCTGGGGGAGAAGGTCACAAAGAAACTAGTGTGCACAGAGAGGCCACAGAGCATCATCAAGCCGGGGTCTGCCCAGGCTTGACCTGGCAGCTGGGATATGCAGCCTTTCCCTAGATGGAGTGTGAGCCATTACCTCTGAATCAAAGTTCCTGTCCCTGGGGTCAACAGTTGCATCATAAGCTCGGGGATTGAGCAAACACTTTAGCAATTACTTGGGGAATGATTGAGAGAAGAAGAAAATATGCACACATGCATTCTCAGCAGGAGTAGCATCACCGCAAGGGGGCAAAAATTAGTTCTTGGGGCAGAGGGTAAAAAAATCTTACTCTTTTTATACATAAAGCACAGATATACATATAGTACTCAAACACAGAGTTTATCTGTGGTATTAAAATTTCATAGAGGGGGCTAGGCATGGCGGCTCAGGCCCGTACTCCCAGCACTTTGGGAGGCCAAGGCAGGAGGATTGTTTGAGCCCAGGAGTTGGAGACCAGCCTGGGCAACATGAGACTCCATCTATACAAAAATATTTTTTTAAATAAAAATAAATTAAAATTTTATAGAGGGGGTGATTAAGAAAAATATATCTAAAAAAAATCCTTAAGAAAGCAATAATTTTTTTAAATGGTTGAAAAACATTGATGAATATGAAGAACCTAGCAGAGTAGGAGACACATAGTACATATTTGATACATAGAACTGTAGTTGCTATTATCACGGTTTTTCGTTATTATGATTGTCCTAGAACCTAACATTTACAGAAACCACACCATCCATCATGCTTGGGGAAGAGAATGGTCTACTGTGACAAGTTCACAGATGAAGTTAGCTTTTGATAAATTTTGCCTGAGCTAGAGGTGGGAACTGCCCAGGGTTCTAGATAATAAGAAGATTCTTGCACACTATTGGGATGACCAGAAACTCTTACCCACAACAGTGTTAAAATATGAAAAATACGGCATGGCACAGGTGTTTGTAGGCAGTGTGCAGACTGTCACAATGCTTGCTATAATCCCCTGGAGAAAGGACATGCTCAATAAATGAATTAATACGAAGCTGGGGAAAATGCTGGGCAACTTCTCATGCATGCTGAATGTGCTCTGCAGGGTGGTGGAAAACTAAATATCCAGTGATTATTCTTAAAACCTATGCTTGTATTACTCTTATTATACAAAGTGGTTTCACATATAATTATCTTATTAAATCACGGTAATAACCCTGCAAGGTCAGTATTATATACCCATCTGAAGGATAAATAAGCTGAGGATTGCAGAGTTCACTTAGTTATTTGTCCTTTTCAGCTACCCAGTAATAAGCACCAGAGCAAATCTCCTTTCTACAATACTATACCACCTCTATAATATTCCTTTCCCACAGAGGAGGAGGAAATGTGGATAAAGCTATGGAGGAAAAATCACATGCTGGGATTGGGGACTCCCTTGCAAGGGATATGATAGAGGCCGTGAATGGACACAACCTAGCCATGCAGGAATAGGTATTATCTTCACGGAGGGTACACCTAGCACATGGCAGAACCTGCTGAGACTGCTCAAAGACATCTACTGCCAAGTTATAGGGAAATGAAACCCCATCAAAATAGAATATGGAAGCATCTCAAGATGCTGTGAAATTTGGGACATAAAATAAAAGACTTAGAGGCACAAATTTTGAGAATAAAAACATGACATGAAAAATGAATGACTAGGTACACTCCTGGTGCTGGATTTTATTTCAGGGCCATAACTTCAAATGTAGGAATGACGGATATTTGGCTAAGAATGGAAAGCATTTTTCAAAGACTGAAAAGAATGTGTTTAGTCAGAGACCAACTCATCTGGCCCAAAGGGCTGTAAATGGAAAACAGATGGGAAGGGAGAAAAAAACACCTAGATGAAACTGAAATGGGTTTCCGTGGGTAATATTAAGGAGAGCCTGGGAAGAATTTCAACAGTGAGGGAGGTGCCGAGTAATTCAATGAGAAAACAATTGGGAAAGACATCGGAAACAAAACACAGGCAGCAGATGTCCAGATATCATGCACAGAACATGAGCAACATAGCAACCTTGAGATTATAGCACCCGGCGACAAACAAGAGTTGGCGGGATGGAACAGATCCATGGGAACGTGGCGATGGAAGGGTGTGCTGTTTTGAAAAGACCTGTTGGAAGGTGGTGGAGCGGCACTGCAGGCTGTGATAACAATAGATTGGAGGAATCCCTGAACACTTGGATGAAGATAAAAGGAAAGAGAAACAGAAGTGACGTTTTTGTGGAAGCCGAGCTGAGCCACATGGAGGAAAGACACAAAATTGGCACAGCACATGATTAGAGAGGATAACATTCTGGAAACTTCATTCAGATAAAAGCAGAGTTTTTCACCAGCCTCTCTAATAATTTCATGTACTAGAAGGTAGAGGAAGGAATCAAAATAACTGTGCTCTAATTCCAATAAGTGAGAAGCCATTTGTCAGAGTGAAAGGGGTGAGAATTTGGAGAATGTGCTTGTCATCTTTAGTGGAGGGCAAGGCTGAGCTGGATGAAAGGAGGACACAGGACTTTAGGAAGGAGACTTCAAAATATTTTTTAAAAATATGGCATAATTCCACAAGTTTCCAAAAAAGAAAACAGTATCAGGAAGTGTTCAGAAGCATGATTTTGGGCAACTCCAATGAGAAGAAAAGAGGCGGAGAGATTCTTAAAGAAACTAGAGTGCTGGTACAGCGCCCTTTAAGCTAGGATATAAAATGGGTATTCAAAAATATGGAGGCAAATGATGATTCTATGAGTAGCAGAGAACAGCACAAAGAGTAGCAGGAATGTTTAAATCATGGAAGAATCAAAGCATGCAAAAATGGAAAGGACCAGAGAAAATGTTAAGGGACAAAGGGGATTATGATAATGGATAGTAGAAAGGATGCACTATTTCTCAAATGATGTCACAATTCTTTAGGCTCTGACTGCGACTGCAGGGCTGAAAAGGTAGCATAAAAGTGAAGAAGGCCAGGCATGGTGACTCATACCTGTAAACCCAGCACCTTGGGAGGCTGGGTGGGGGGTGGGGGAGGATATCACTTGAGGTCAGGAGTTCGAGACCAGCCTGAGCAACATATCAAGACCTTGTCTCCACAAAAAATTTAAAAATTAGCCAGGCGTGGTGGTATGTGCCCCAAATCCCAGCTATTCAGGAGGCTGAGGCAGGAGGACAGCTTGAGTCCAGGAGTTCAAGAATGCTGTGAGCTAGGATCGTGCTACTGCACTCTAGCCTGGGTGGCAGAGTAAGAGCCTATCTCTTAAAAATTAAATTTAAAAACTTTTAAAGACCTTTTCATATATTGCTAGTTTCAAATAACTTTTCAGGAACTGTCTACAAGCAATGTAGGAGAATCTCTGTCTCTTTGCATCTTTGCTTACATTGAGTATTGTCATTAAAAAAAAAAATCTTGGCCAATTAAGTAAGTCAAAAACTATATCTCTTTGACACTTGAACTGATTAAAAGATCACAATAAGATCATATATCCCATTATATGTTATATATCAAAGATTATTGCAACTACTTTTTCCCATTGTATCATTTGCTTTTTTTATTTTGTTTTTTTAAAATAGACACATTATAGATTATAATGCTAGTCTTTTACTTTGCAATTCATTCCATTATTTTTGTGCTCACAAAGCCATTCCCCATCTTGAGATAAGATAAATATTCACCTCTACTTCTTGCTAGTTGTTTAAAGATTTCATTTTTCACACATAATCCCTTCATCTGTTTGAAATATATTTTAGTCTATGGTATGAGATATAAATCTAACTTGATTTTTTTTTTCTTTTTAGTTAATTGATGGTCCCAATATAGTTTGAGTAATCTTCCTTTTCTTTATTTGGGTTGTCATTTTCATCACAGAATTTTTTAAATATTCACATCTGTTCCATTTACCCATTTGTCTATTTTAGTCCCCGCATCACCTTGTTTGACATTTTCCAACTTCATATGAAGTTTAAATATTTAATAAGGCATGCTGCCTCAAATTATTTCTTTTTTAGGAAGTTCCATATGTGACAACTAATGTCTCATGTTGTTTTCACTTGTATTGAGTTTGAATACTGGTGAAATGGAATGCTTTTTAAAATGTGTATATATCAATCACTTGTATTTTTCATTTGTTTGTTGTCTGTCCATATAATTTAGCAAGTTTTCTATTAGAGTACTCAATTTTTTCTTATTGATTTGTAAGCATGCTCTATTAATTAGAGACAGGAATGTAACACATGATTTATTTTTGTCTTCATTTTAATTCTTTTTCACGCATGAAGTTAGCTGGAGCATTGGCCCCATCTATAACTGGCCTAATTTCTGCATTAGAAAATCACTGTTATTGAAGCATTCTTTTCCCACTGATTTGAAATGTCCCTTTTATCACATTCTGTTTATAACTGCAAGAACAGACCGCTGCCATTCATCTGCCACTAAACCTCTTTGCCACAGTTTTCTATAAGGTTGTGAGAGAATTGGGACAGTGGCCTTTAGCACATGGTAAAGAAGAGAAGTAATAGCTATTATTATTATTGCACTGGCCAAAAGATCTCTCCTGTTGTGATTTTTGTTTGTTTTTACTTCCTCCTTTATTTGGTGAGAACAAGTTCAGTACTCGCCTCCCTAGAGGCAGTTTAGAAACTCCCTCAAGTAAGATAAATGAAGTTCTCCAAATTCTTTGCTTTGATGTGTCTTCTCCCATACCCACTCCCAACATTGCCAAACATTCCAGCCTCTGTCCCTGGGATACTAGGGATGCTATAGGAAGCGACTGTGGAGGTGAAATGTTCAATTTATCATGGCAACCTGAAGGGACACTGCTCCTACCAAACTCCTTACCACCCAACTTAGGAGCTACCTGTGGCAAATCCTTCACTTAGTAAGTACCTCTAGCAAAGTGAAGGCCAGCCATTTCTGAAGTCCTTCAGTTCACTCCCCACCCCCAGCTCTGTG
>RJWJ010034800.1:0-17046 GCA_004363605.1 Indri indri | reverse complement strand
TCACATCCCAAAGACTCCCGGGCCTAAAAGGACAACTGGATAAATATTTACAAGGTAATGGCAGGTGTTCACTCATCATCATTTATACAACCAGATACTTAGTAGGCTTTGCATGGGCAGCCAGGAAATTCACAGCCTTCTGCTGAAAACTGAAGACAGGAGGACCGAATTGCATTTTGGTTGCAGGCTGATCACCTGGGCCTAATTTGACTGTTGCCTCTCACTCCCTGTGAGGAGGTGCAGGGGGCCTCTCCCGCGGGATTTCAGAGCCCCAGGAGAGAGATTTAAGGGAGAGGAGGGAAACCCAAGACCTATCTGCGGATCATTTCCTCTGCTGCTCTCCCGTAGAAAGCTCTAAAGCTGGCACAGGTACAGGTGAGATGCCCAATCCTTTTCCCAGTCTTTCAGCACCTTGTTTTCTTCGGGCCTGAAGTCCCCAAAGGGTCTGGGTTGGTTGTCCCAGCGTCATTTTTTAAATAGAGCGGAAAGAGGTAGGAGAGAGTAGTAAGCATCTTCGTTCTCAATGGGGAAAACCGGGAAGGAAGCGCTTCTCCTCCCCACCCACCTAAAAGTGTTCCCCAGTTGCCAAATCACAAGGGCAGGGGCGGCTACGCGGAGAGTGACTCAAGGTCCGCTTTGAACCTTCTCGGTTCTTGTGCAAGGTCGAGGGTGCTTGGGGCTCTGGAGAGACGTTGCATCACGCAGAGTTTGGAAAGGACTTGGGAATTTTCCCTAGAGGGCTCCCTGTACTTCCTGGGAGCGAGTCTCGCAAGAAGCGGCAGAGGTGGAGTAGGCGGCCGGGTGTGGGGAGCTGGCGTGGGGGGAAATCCGACCTCACCTTGGGCTCAAGAGTTGACAGGAAGGTCGCTACCGGATGGGCCAGCGCCAGGAAGGATGGACTCGCGCAGGTGCTGGCGTGCGCGGCTGCTCCCCATTAGTGTCACATCGGCGCCCGGCGGGAGGGCGGGGGGCGCGGGCGTGCGAAGAGAGGGGCAGTTCAGACACCCGATATTTCCCCTCCCAGTTCCCCGCGGGCCAGACGCGGTGGCCGCCCGAGCCCGCAGGGTCGGAAAGGAAGGGGGACGTGCCTCGCGCTAGCGGGAGGAGGATACCTGGGCACCCGCGCGCGGAGGGCGGGCGCTAGGACCCGGGCGGCGCACCTGTTGGCCCGGCCCAGGGCCCCGCCCGGACTGCGGGCCCCGCGTGTGCGAGGCGGGAGCAGCGACGCGAGCGGAGGGCACCCGGCGGCCCGGCGTGGTGGCAGCGGAGCGCGGGCCCGGGCTCACCATGGCCGAGCTGCTGCGGAGCCTGCAGGATTCCCAGCTGGTCGCCCGCTTCCAGCGCCGCTGCGGGCTCTTCCCGGCGCCGGATGAAGGCCTGCGGGAGAACGGCGCGGACCCCGGGGTCGGGCATCCGCCCGCGGCCAACCGGCTGCAGAGCGCCGCAGTCCCGCAGGTAACCGAGGGCAGGCGTCCGCCGGGGAGGGGGAGGGCAGTGGCCCCGCAGCCTGCGGACGTGCGGGGCTGGGCGCCTCCACGACAAGCCAGCCGGGCCGAGAGGGCACCGTCCCCGGCCGCGACCTGGCTCCGCCGCGGTGCGTGGAGGGGGCGGCCTGGTGGTTCCAAGCAGCAGGATGCCACCCTCTAACGCTGCCAGGTGGCAACAAGGTCTATTCGGACTCTAAATAGACCCAGAACATTTAAATGCAGTCTATGTAGTCTTTTTACTTTAAAAAGTAGTTAAATTCACGTCCATGTATATTCCAGCAAATATGCAGGAGTTACGTAATTGAAAAGAGCGCAGGTGTCCTTGGCATTTACCTGGGGAGACATTCTTAGAATCCCCCTGTATTCTTGAGTTTCCGTCCCCGCCCCCCATCCGCACAACCCAGGTGTAGCTGGGCGCAGCATGCTCTGAACCTTGCTGCACCGCCAGCCTGGAGGACGGAACTTCAGGCTTACATATTGCTCCTAGAGAGACTTACAACCTCCTGGGCTACACCACCCCGCCCCCACCCCGTGATGATGTTCTAACAGCATTTCCCTCTCGCCCTCCCCCTGAGTCTTGGAGTCCCTGCCTGGTGGGTCTTTTATTTATTAACTGACACTAGTGAGTTTTAACAGATGCTTTCAGGAGGGAAGCTCCCCACGCTCCCTGCGAGGTGTTCGGAGTGACATTATACAACCCACTGCAGCTTTGGGGAAACCAGCATGTGTTGTCGCAATGCACAGGGACTCCAGACAGAAGGGACAAGACAGGCTGCACATGGCTACAGGGGACAGTATCTACCCTGGGCACTGGCAGAAGTTGCCCTTTCCTTGGGCAAAGTATAAAGTGTAGCAAATGAGAACAGAAACAACATATTAACAATTCTAATTCCTTTTTAAAAAGCCGCATTTCGTTCTTCATAGAATGTTTTGGTGACAGGAAGGTGGCATTTATTTATGTGTAGATTTCTAGATCTAGTAGGTGAGGAAGAACCTGGCTTCTATGTGATAAGAAATACTATGGGCATTGAATTGTAAAATTTGTTGGGAAGGGTATGGGTGGAATGTGTGTTCCACTCCAGAGAAATCCCCCTCTGTGTTTTTTCTCCTTTTATTGTTCCTTCTTTGTCCCATGTGACATTCTGATACCTTTTAGATGAGTTTGAGACACCCGCGTTTCCTCTTGCCTTGTCTTGAAACCGGGGCAGATTAGGGGGACAAGAACCAGTCACATGGCTGAAGTGTGCGGTGGCATCTGTGCACACACGGTTTACACCCACGGGTGTAACAGACGGACAGATTTCTTGTGCTCTCTTCCCTAGCATCTAACCCGTTTCTCTAATTTAGGAAGCTGAAAAAGAGTGAACTGTTCCACTAGTGCTTTTCAAACTGTTTTAAACATTACCCTTGGTAACTTAATTTTAAAATCTAGAGAGGGATCCTCTTTTAAAAGCCAGATAGGCAGATTTCTTGCAGTGTTGTCTTCTTGCTGCTTGAAGGGCCTGGGTCTTCAGTGAGTCAAATTATGGGGATTTCCCCCTTCCCATACAACACAGGACTTCTACTCATAGATCAAGAAAAAATAAGAGACAGCTAAAAATCCAAGGTAAGAAATCACTGTGCCAGTATATAATAGGGAAAAATGAACTTGAGAGCATTTCATAAATGAAAGGTTAATGAATGTGGGTTGCTTTCAACCCACTTGGAAGATTAATCCTTTACAAATGCATGTGGATTTCCCAAAAGAAAATGATTGCCTACCTGCCCCCAGGTAATTTACAGGACTTTAAGGGGATGGTTGGGAAAATTTTCTCCAGCAGCTTTGCTTGCCTCTCTGCCTCAGGCTGCACCAAGGCCGTGGCCTGCCTGAGCTGCCAGTCCTTTCTCTAAATTCCCTCCACCCATGCTTCAGTTTCCAAAGGTCAGTTCCTTGATAGGCTAGCTAGGAACTGACCTTGGAAGCTAGCTCCCCCTTTTAGAAGCTCACTCTGCTTGCTGTGTTTCTTCATTCCTGCATCGTGTAAATATGCATTTGTGTGGTATCTGATTAGTGCCAGCTCCTCCGGTGGGTGATAAGCTCTAAGAATGCAGGAAACTTGTCTGTTCCACTCATTATTTTCTTCCCACAGTCTGGCACATAGTAGGAGCTCAGTGACTTTTGGGAATACATGAGTGCACATTGCAGTATAACTATGAAGTCTGTAGTTTTTTTTAAACAGAAGAGCGAATGCTGAAAATCAGATGATTTTTCATATAGCCTAGAAGGCAGCACTAGGACACTTGATTGATTTAAGACACTTCAAACAATAGAGAAGTTTTCTTTAATTGAGTGTCTTTAGATCTCAGTGAATCTAATTCACTTTCTACATTTTCTATATTTATTTTAATCCTTAAAACAGGACAAATGCAAAAATGATTGAGTAAAGGCTTCTACAAATTCTCATTACAACTCACACTGCTAGTTTAAAGATTAATCGAGTCCTTTAGAAACCAGGGCTGGGTTGGGCTTGCACAAACCTGTCATGAATAAATTGGTCTGGGTCTTGGAGACTGCCTAGTAGACATGAATTTCAAAGAAAGTCTAAGTCCCAAAGAGTTAAGTGATTTGTTGAGGACTTCTCAGATATCCACACAGCAAGAGGAAGTCCTATCTTTTGATGCCCGAGTCTAAACTTCCTTCTACTGTGCAGCTTCCAGGGGGAAAGTCCAGGGCCTCACGTTATCCGGCTCACTGAGAAACAGTGAGGTGTTGGTGCTGGCTAGGGGTGAAAAGAGTCAGTATTGCTTTCAGTTTGCAAGGGTAACCAGTTTGTGAGTATAACCATAGGAGGACATTCTTGGTAGTTGCCTTGGGAAGTATTGCCCAGAGCAAAAGGCAGGGCTTCTAGGACCTGGCTATGAAGGCAAAGGCATGTTCAGAATTGTGTTTATTTATTCTGGGGTAAAGCCAGCTTTGGATACAGTGATATTTTGATTTTCAACATCTTTGCTTGCCCAATATAGTTGGTTTTTTTTTTTTTTTTTTTTGAAACAGAGTCTGGCTCTGTTGCCCTGGCTAGAGTGCCATGGCATCAGCCTAGCTCACAGCAACCTCAAACTCCTGGGCTCAAGCGATCCTCCTGCTCAGCCTCCCAAGTAGCTGGGACTACAGGCATGCGCCACCATGCCCAGCTAATTTTTTCTATATGTATATTTTTAGTTGTTCAGATAATTTCTATCTATTTTTAGTAGGGACGGGGTCTTGCTCTTGCTCAGGCTGGTCTCGAACTCCTGACCTTGAGCAATCCACCTGCCTCGGCCTCCCAGAGTGCTAGGATTACAGGTATGAGCCACCGTGCCCAGCCCAATATAGTTTTATTAGTTAGACTTTGCAGTTCCTTTCCCCATCATTACATTAGACTAGAGCTAATCTTTCCAAATATCATTATGTTCAATATTTTTTGATAACTGCTCAGACATAGGTCTAAAGTTGGGTTGGGAAGAGAATCAAAGATAGGTTGTTTTTAGAAGTCTACACTCCTGGTTTCCCTCTTGAAATATTTGGGGCTTTCTAAATGTGTTAATCTACAAAACCCCACCTTGATTTTATTGGATTGCTAAAGTGCAAAGAATATGTCCTCGGTCGGGTGCGGTGACTCATGCCAGTAATCCTAACACTCTGGGAGGCCAAGGTGGGAGGATCCCTTGAGCTCAGGAGTTCAAGACCAGCCTGAGCAAGAGTGAGACCCCCTCTCTACTAAAAATAGAAAAAATTAGCTGGGCGTGATGGTGCATACCTGCAGTCCCAGCTACTCAGGAGGCTGAGGCAGGAGGATCACTTGAGCCCAAGAGTTTGAGATTGCTGTGAGCTAGGCTGATACCACTGTACTCTAGCCCTGGTGACAGAGCGAGACTCTGTCTCAAAACAAAATGAAATAAGAAAACCCCAGCAATACATCCTGGAAATTAGGAAACCCGAGTCTGGTTCTGTCTCCATGTCATTTTGGACTTCTCTGGGCTTCAGTTGTTCCATCTGCAAGATGGGCATACTAGAAAAGACCATAGTTTTCCAACCATGCCTCTGCCTTACAGTCACTAAAAGGAGCTTTAAAAACAAAACAAACAAAAAACCAATGGTCAAGGACCAGGTCAGAAATGAGGCCCAGATAAGCTGGCACATGGCGGTGGGAAGCTCTGGATTCTCTTCTCCTGGGACCCATCACCCTTAGTGTGTTCAGTATGAGGCTGGCAGAGGCTGGAGGCAGAGATCATGGCAGCTGTGACATTTTGGCTTCATCATAATTAAACTGGCCAACAGGTCAAACTTCAAGTTTTTTTAAAAAAATCTGATTTCTTTATTTTTTGAGATGGAGTCTTGCTGTGTTGCCTAGGCTGGTCTCAAACTGTTGGGCTCAAGCAATCCTCCCACCTCAGCCTCATGAGTCACTGGGACTGCAGGCACACACCACCACACCCAGTAGACTTCAAATTTTGATTATCCTTAGTTGGATGTTCAGGTCTGAAGTGGCAAAATGAGCCACTTTGTAAATATACATTTGATCATTTTTTCTCCAGTTACAGGTATCATTGTTCACAAGAGAAAACTTGGGGGAAAAAACCAAAAAGTTAAATCCATGCCCATTATACCATTCCCAAAGATAATCACTCAGGTAATGTTCAGCCTGGTTTTTAATGCCTATGTATTCCTTCATAGCATGGATGTGCTACAATTTAGTAGGCCAGTTCCTGGGCCTTTAGGTTGCTTCCAGTTTTTGCATTAAAAATAACATCTTTGTATGACTATCTTTCTGCATGTCTTTATCTTCTGGATAAAATTTCCAGACTTGAAATTGCTGAGTGAAAAATATGCATATATTATGGCTTTTAATGGATATTGCCAGTTGCCCAACAGAAGGGTGTGCTAGGATAAACAACTATGAGGGAGAGTGTTCCCACACCCTCACCAATATTAGGTAGTAATACTCTGTTTAATCTTTGGAGAAAATAGGCCGCTTCTGCTCCTGCTCATTTTTGCTTCCTTCATTTCCAACCAGCGCTTATTGATTAGTTATTATATTCCTGGGCTAGTCCTCAGCCTTAGAGATATAAACAAAAATAAAATTTAGCTTCTGCCCTGGGAAAGCCCAAATAAAATGGTGCAATGCAAAAAGTACTAGATAGAATAAAAGCATGAATACAGGGACAGGGAGATAGTAGCAGGAGTAACTTGCCTTCCCTAGGGGAGCCCATGAAGTCTTGAGTTTGGGCTTAAAGAATGAGGAGGAGTCAAATAGGCAAAAATGCGAGAAGGTCTTTCTTTTACCTAGAATTGTCCCATGCTAAAACATAAAGACACATGTCATTTTTGGTTAATGGTGACAAGTTCAGCTTGGGTATCATCCGAGTCTCAGCAGGAAATAGTTGGCCTACTTAACAAGGGTAATTGAAACACTTAAAAATAGTTAAAATGGTAAAATGTTATGTATATTTTACCTCAGTTAAAAAATAAAAAGAATATAAGCTCTGCTACACCTTTAGGGAAGTGAGCATAGCTCCCTAATTCTTAAATGCAGGCTGCACACAGTGACTTCCTTCCAAAGCGTGCAACATGGAAAAAGGAGGGAAAGTAATTTTACAGTGTAGAAACATGGCAGACACTGCCTCGGCCAGATGATCAAGGTTAATGTCAACAGTGGTAAGTCATGCTAATAGTATGTTCTCTTGGTGCATATTAAAATTATATACTCTTGATACATGTTGAGGGACATTCTGCAAAATACCTGACTAGTACTCTTCAACACTGTCAAGGTCATCAAAAACAAGGAAATTCTGAGAAACTGTCACAGTCAAGTGGGGCCTGAGGGGACATGATGACTAAACATAATGTGATGTCCTGGATGGGCCCGTGGAACAGAAAAAAGGACATTAGGTAAACCTAAGGACATCTGTATACAGTATGGACTTTAGTTAACCATGATGTGCCAAAATTGTAACAAATGTACCATACTAGTGTGAGATGTTAATGATGGGGTAATTGGCTGCAAAGTATCTGGGAGGGATGGAAATGTATGGAATTCTCTACCATCTTCTAAATTTTTCTGTAAATTTAAAACTGTTCTAAAAAATCGTCTATTTAAAACTTTTAAAAGGTGGAGGTAATTGAAGGGAGTTCAAAGATGGGACCTTTTATAAAGATGTAAGCAGGGTTGGGTGGGGGGAAACTAATACAGGAAAATGAAGCATCTTGGAGCAAGTAACTCCAGCCTAAAAAAGCAAGCAGCAGGAGGAACCCTAGATCCAGCAAGAGCTTAGATGTTGGAGAGCAGCTGAGGCTGTTAGTAGAGAAAGGCAGCCTCAGCCGGGCGGAGAGGAGTGGGGGAAATATATGTCAAGCTCATTCCCCATGTCCCCACTCTCAAACCCTGCACCCCTTTAGCTAAATCCGATCAGAAGCCAAGGAGCTTAGGAGCCTGGCTGATACAGTCCATAAAGGTCAGCCTCCCTGGAGAAAGGTAGAGAGTGGACCTGGAAGGACAAATGGAGACTGTCTAGCACACGTTTGTAAAGAAATTGGTGTGATAATACAGCCGAAGTTTTGGGCTACAGCCAGAGTCTTAGGCTGAAGCCTTACTGTGGCTTACTGCAGAATTTGGACTTATCCTATAGACAGGGGGTTGGCAAATCAACTTCATCCCACGTGGAAAATCAGAATTGGCAACTCGAAGCACTGTGTAAAGAAGGGATTTTAGGGTGTCTCTGTGCTCAGTGGGAAAGAGTGTGGGATTGACAGGGATGCCTGCATGGGTATTGAGGGACCCTAGTGCTGAAGCCTCTAGGAAATGGTGATGTTGGAATCAAATGGCAATAAACATAGGACTAACATGAAATCAAGCTTTAATGTCTGTTTTGGGTTCTTCGTGATACTTGTATTGTTACTTCTACCCATAGAGCCTTGGGGGAGAGAGCACAAATGCTTTCTTAAGATACAGGTTACCATGTCTTGAGTCATGGGACCCCCGCATTATGGCTGCAAGCTGATTGGGTCAGGGATCAGCCCTTGATTGAAAGGCAGCTTTCCATTGGCTGGTCAGCATTTTATGGCATGAGAACTTGATCCAATTAATATGTTGCATATTGGATATGCAATAGTGACTAACACAGTCAGTCAGATTACTCCCTTTAGGGAGCCTGAATGTAAGACCCAGACACCGGGGCATAAATGGTAGAGTTCTACCAAAGCTCAGAGAAAAGGGAGAGGCCATAAACAGAAGCCCCGAGATGGAAAAAGCAATCGGAGCACAGAAGCCCAAGGTAGAGAGGAGAACAAAAAGTCTGCAGAAATGATCAAAGCAGAAGAAAAATTTCAGAGTGGAGAAAGAAGCTGAGACTTGAGTATGGTAGATTCCACTTCTGAGCATGAGCTGCTAGAGGGATTGTCGAATTTCAGGGTAGAATTGTTCTGGGGGGACCTTGGGAAAGGAACTGGCAGCGCGGCTGTGGGTGCTGTTTCTTTCCTTTCTGAGGAATCATATGCAAACCCCTCTCACTGGAGTGAGCCTATGTGGGTCTCCCTGTGCAGCCCGAATGTGCTGGTCCCTACTACTTTGCAGGATTTGCACATAATTGCAATTAGGTCATTATGTCTATCACTTTTGTTTAGTTGCGAATGGTAGGTAGTGGGAAAGAATAATCAGGAACTGAAGTTAGAGCCCTCCCTGTCACCTGTGTGCCCTCAGGGCCTAACCTGTGCCTGGAGCACCCGAAGGTACTTCATTCTGCCTTTGAATGGAAGCTTGAAGGGAGTGCTAAACCTGCTCTTTTCCTACTTGGCAGAAATGCCATCTTCTCTCTCCTCTCATAGAAGGGGTAATTTTATCCCTGAACCCTTTACCTGGTTGTGTTTTCTTTTAGCTTGATGATTTTTTTTTTTTTCAGTGTTGCCTCCTTCCTTTTTATCCAGGAAACCGATAGAGGGTTTTGATTAATGAATAACTTTTTAATTGCTTTGCCTTCTTCTGACAGACACCGTGAAGGGAGTTTAGGTGTTGCTTAAATGCTGGTTCATGGTGAAGCATCTGTCAAGCTTAATAGTGTGGCTCAATTACTATGTTTTAGAAAGGCCGTTGACAGCAAGCCTTGTCTAATTTTAACTTTCTTGTCTTATAATTAAGATGTCAAGACGTTTACATTTTGAAAAAGTACTTTCACTTCGGTTGTTATAGTTTTTGTTAATGATTAAATCCTCTGTGGTTTCGATAAGAATTATGTCTTGAGCAAAGGCATTCTTGCATTTTATTTAGCAGGAGATTTTCTTGGGAGAAAACACTGTTGCTGTTTCCAGGCAACACACTGAGAGCACTCCTATCTATGCTAGGAATCTATGAAAATACTAAAATTTGGGGCAACTACTGGTTTTTATTCTTCTTCTTGCCTGGTGAGATACATTCCATATATCGAAAAAATGAAATATTGAAAAACCCAGCCAAAACCAATTTATATTTTTTAGTAATTATTTTTTATAATGACACATATTTATGGGACACAATGTGATGTCTCAATGTGTGGGTGTATGACTCACATTTTCGTCCCTCTTGTTGCAAGCATAGTATGGACTAATTGGCAAAGTGTTTTAAAAACAAAGAAATAAGTCCTTATGTTTAGACCATGGTGGATGAAAAGAAAACGCAGGCATCAGCCACCTAAGATCTTGAGGATGGGGCTTGGAAATCTTGGGAAAGGGGGCAATGGTTTCCTTGAACTGTTTTAAATCTTACCCCCAAATGTTCACTAGCAGTGTTATACCCCTATTGTTTAATTCAAAAACAAAACATCCAGTTGATTGTTGCCTTTGTTCATGCTGTTTATTTGGTAATTGTGCCTTCCTAAGAAATGCCCTCTCCGTAATCTACAGGTATGTTTTGATTTCTCCAAATGACAAAAGCTTTGTTTTCATAGAATTTTATGGGAAACAGCCCATTAAGGCAGGGATTCCTGTAGGTAGGAGGAAGAGGAGGTGATGGTAATAAGAAGCCTCCTGGGGATAACATGTTGGGAGCTCAAAAAGGCCAAGCCTTAATTGGCAGAGAAAGGGCTTAGGTGAAAGATGACTTAAAAGGTGACTATGAAATAGAACATCAAATATTTTGTTAAAAGCATGGCAAAGGAAAGGAGGCTCTGTTAGAAGTTGGTCAGTTTTCTTTTTTTCTCTCTTTCTGAATTTTGATCTTTGGCCGATTTTTAGCTAGGAAGATACCAAATTTTTTGAAATTAATTTTTGTAATTTCTAACTAGTAAAGTAATACATGCTTATGTCAGAAAATAGTGGAAGACACCAAAAAGTATAAAGAAGAAAACCAAAATCCCGTCATAATTTTGTACCCCAGAGAAAAATACCGTGAACATTTTAGAGTATTGCCTCCTTTTCTTTCTCTGCACATATAGAATGTTTAAGTTATGAACATGCTACATACATACAATATTGGAATTAGCTTTTTTCACTCGTATCATGAGCACTTTCCCACATCACTGAATATTCTTTAATTTATATAATTTTAATAGTTGCATAATAATTCATCATATGGTTATACCTTTTAAAAAACTATTTCCTGATATATGTATTTAGATTGTTTCAATGTTTATATCTCAACTTGAGTCCAAATATCTACAAGCTTACTTCAGAGTTCTTCATGCTTTCACTTTACATTTACTGCCAAATTGCCTTTTGGAAAATGTATGTCAATTATTGCTCCCAATAGCTTCCCATGATGGCTGGCCCAACATCCGCATTTAGTATTACCCTCTTTTGTTAGTTTTATTTCTATTTATTATAACTTTCATATAGTAAATGTGCAGATCTTAAGCGTGCTATGACTTGATAAATTTGACGATGTGTCTACATCCTCATCCAACCAAATAAAGACATAAAACAATTCCAGAAACTCCAAAGTCTCCTTCAGCCTCCTGCTAGTCAATACCACTCTCATTCCTGGTAACAATTATTTTTCCCTCTATTACCATGAATTAGTTTCACCTCTTCTTGAACTTCACATAAATGGAATCATATAGGAGGAGTAGTGGTAGTGTTTTCATTTTTCATACTGTGTAGTATTCATTGCATGAATATATGACAATTTATCCACTGTATTGTTTATGAACATTTGGGTTAGGAATAAAGAGCAGCATCAAGTATTATCTTTAATTCTTTTTATTTTTAACTTTTTATTTTGATATAATTTCCGACTTTTTTAAAAATTTGCAAAAATAGTTCCAAAAATTCTTGGCCCCTGTTCTCCTGATGTGAGCATCGTACGTAATCACAGTATAATTATCAAAAGGTGTAAATATTATGTAATCTATGGACCTATGGACCTTACTCAAATTTTGGTAATTGCTCCACTAACATCCTTTTGCTCTTCTAGGCCCTAATCCAGAATCACAAATTTCATGTCGTAAGTTGACTTGTCTCTTTAGTCCAATCTGGACAAGTTCCTCAGTCTTTGTTTTTTTCTGACTTTGACACTTGGAGAGTCCAGGCCAGTTATTTTGTATAATATCCCTCCATATGGGTTTGTCTGATGTTTCCCATGATTACATTCAGTTTCTGTATTGTTGGTAGGAATGCCATAAGCAAGCTATCGTGTCTGTCCTAGTGCCTTATACCAGGATGCACATACTGTTGATTTATTCCATTGCCTGTGATTTTAAACACCTTTAAGGAGATGTCTTCCTGGTTACTATTTTTCTCTTTGTAATAAGTAAGTATCTGGTAGACTGATGTTCTACAGCATTATAAATATCTTGCTTCTCTGCATATTTCCACCCGGTAATTTTGGCATCCGTTAGTGAAGTGTTATGTTTTAAAAAAGTAATCCGCCAATTTGATAGCAAAATAAAAGCATCACATTTATTTTACTATTGTATTTCTTTTATCCCTAATAAGATTGAATATTTTTCTTATGTTTGGTAGACATTTGTATTACTCTTTTTGTGAATGATCTGGTTATGGACTTTACCCACATTTTCCACTGTGATTTTAGTAGTGCGTCCATTGTGCATCGAGATCTTCCATTGTACCTCAGTTAACAAAAACTTACTGTTAATATATTTCCAGTTTTTCTTATAAAGAGAAAATATCTGGAATCTGAGGGAGAGAAGGGAAATAAAGTGGGAGTGGTAACTCCCTTGAGGGTATCTGTGGGTTTGGATAAGTCATGCTGGTTCTCTTGTCCTGCCCGGTGCTTTCCAGGTACGACCCATCATTTGCAAGGTGTGAAATGTTTGTGATATTTGAGTAACCTTGGGCAGGGGTTGGGTGATTCTGAAAGGGTTAGGGAAAGCGTACATTCACTGGCAACTCTTAAGCCAAGAAGACAATATATGCTCAGAGGGTGTTACCTGCATATTGTAATATTATGATGTTGAAACAAGAAAACGAATTAGTTCTGTGCATTGCAGAGGGTGGCAGACAACTCTGGACACCACACCTCAGTATCTTAACCTTGAGTCTTCTCCTGGATGGCTACTAGGGTGGCTTCAGGGCTGCCTTCTTGCCATTCTCAGTGATATCACACATATCCACAAATGGAATGGAATGGCTGTCCCCCGTAGTTATTCAATAGTATATTTCTAAATAATCATTACTTTTGGAGACGAGGAACTAACATTCCTTGATCACTTCATTTTGCTTCCATCTAAGCCCATTGGATGCCACATGTCATATTTTATTGTCTAACAATTTTGCCCTTGAAGGAATTGTCTGAATTTTTCTAATATGTTAGGCTGTAAATGGTCTAGCCCTGATTTCTTCCTGCTTTCCACCCCGTGGCCATTGCAGGGATAGAAAGGGGACCTCCCACGCAAGACCTGAGTACTTCCTGGCATAGGCAGGTACACCTGCATTGATTATGTCCCCCATGTGTCATAATAAGGCCCATCAACACAATATCCTTTCCTAGATCTAGAAAGATTTATTTGGTAATCACCGCTTTTTCTCCCCAACGCCACCCAACCCCTGGCCCAGTTAACTCACTAGATAAGTAATCTATTATGGGAAAATGTTACTTTTGAAAAGAGAAACTTATGTCTTTAATATTTAAAAGTTAGTACTAAATATACACGTACCACGTAACCCACATTTTGCACTACCGGGCCTTTGTCCCAGAGATCGGAAAACGTATTCACACAAAAACCTGTATGTGATTGTTCATGGCAGCTCTTTTGTAATAGTCAAAACTGGAAAAAACCAAAACGTCCCTCACAAAATGAATGGCTGGATAAACTGCGATACATCCGTACCTTAGAATACTGCTCTGCAATAAAAAGGCGAGAACCATTGGCACGCACCACAGTTTGGATGGATCTCAAGGGCATTAGGTGGAGTGAGAAAGCCAATCTGAAAAGATAACATACGTATGATTCCATTTGTATAACATACTGGAAATGACAACATTATAAAGAGGGAAAACGGATGACGAATAGAGGGACGCCTACAAAGAAGTAGTCTGAGGGAGATCATTGTGGCGGTGGAACAGTTTTGTGTCTTTGATCACGGCGGTGGTTACAGGAATCTGCACCCGTGACGATGCACAGAACTATACATACACGTGTACCAACATCAGATCCCTGGTTTTGATATCACGGTATGGTTATGTGAGATGAAATCACTGGGAGAAAATGGGTGAAGGGTGTATGAGACTTCTCCCTTTGCAACTGAACTGCTTGTGAATCTGTAATTATTTCAAACTAAAAAGTTTTTTTAAAAAATTAATACTGCCTTATAAAAATTGGTTCTGCCATCTTTCTGACAGCTTTCACTGTGGGCATTCTTTGCACACTCTGCAGGAAAGCGAGGAAGTGCAGAATAGCATTCGGGAGATTTTCCTCTGAGGTGCCTTTTGAGCCAGCTGCGCTGCTATGTGTTGCCAGAGCCTTGGGGCTTGGCTGGGAACCTCCTGCGCACTGACCTCTGCTATATGCCAGGGAGAGCACACAGAAGTGTTTCAGTGTCAGAACACATTTGTCCTTAATTTAATTTTGACCGACTTGTTTTATAGCTTCGGGTTTTTTGTGTGTTTTAAAAAAATGCTTTTGTTGTTTATTTTGTTAAGCTACTTTGAATTGGTGGTGCAAGTAGGTCAAATTCTCACATCACATCTTCGGTCTCTCTTCCGGTTGTCTTTTTTTCCCTCAATGTACAAACATGCTCGTAACCATTAATCCCCTCCTTCACCCACCGCAGAACATCTACTTTCAGCCTAGCAGCCCTGGAATCTGATACTCTCGCCTTCCTTTAACCACAAAACACCTTAAAAGAGTCATCTGAAATCTACACTCCCTTCTACTTTTTCACCCATGTTTATTCCTGCTGCCTGGCTTTAGCTGGTATAGTATGAAATCCAGTAAAATAAAACCAGGAGAGCATATTTAGCGTAAGATATAATTTTTGAGGCTTCCTTTTTCCATGTGTAATTTCATTGAAAATAAATTTATGAAAGAGAGAATTCTCTTCTGATATACATAAAAAGTAAAGTCTATTTCTCTTTATTAAACTGTAGTCCAAATGCAAGGCCTGGGGCTATGGCAGGGAAGCTGACTCATACTTTAAAGGCTGCTTTTCCTGATCCCAAGGTCAGCAATATCTAGTCCCTGGCTAGGTGTAGTGGCTCATGCCTGTAATCCTAGCACTCTGGGAGGCTGAGGTGGGAGGATTGCTTGAGCTCAGGAGTTTGAGACCAGCCTAAGCAAGAGCGAGACCCCATCTCTACTGAAAATAGAAAAATTAGCTGGACATCGTGGAGTGTGCCTATAGTCCCAGCTACTCAGGAGGCTAAGGCGGGAGGATCACTTGAGCCCAGAGTTTGAGGTTGCAGTGAGCTACAATGATGCCACTGCATTCTACCTGGGGTGACAGAGCGAGACCCTGTCTGGGAAAAAAAAAAAAATCCAGTCCTCAAGTGGTAGAATTATTACATTTTTTTAATTGTTAGATTTCTGTTCTTCTCCCACAGGTAGTTTTCATCACCAGGAAGTGTTTATCAAATAACTCATTGTAAAAGGTTTTTTCAACTATGTTCTGTAAAGGGAAAACCTTAATCATAATACCCAAAGGATATCATAAAAGGAATTAAAATGCTATAGATTTCTAGACATGGAAAAAACCAAAAAGAAAGACTAAAATATTAAGTTTATAATATGACCCAAATTTTAAAACCATATAAGCATATATTTGAATATGTTTTTAGAAAGATCTGGGGTGATAAACCAGACATTGCCAATGGTTCTCTCTAGGTGCAGTGGGTTTAAAAGTCATTTTTATTTTCTTGTTCATGCTTTTCTGTATTTTCTGCATTTTTTTACTGTAAGAAGGTAGGAGTTTTATGTACATAAAAATTCTAGATTCCAGGGCTGCTAGATGTTTTGTACTTTTGAGGAGTATTAGATAGTTACTAAGATTACTGTCATTGTTCCATATTAGAACTTTTAAAAGTTATCATTGATATCTTTGTAAAAAAAGTGCCAAATACCAGCTTTCTTGATTATGACCTTACCTTCAGGGACTATTCATTAAACTGTGTGAAGTACTACGGTAGCCGTTTTAAATGGAACAAAACGGTGCCCCTCTGTCTCTGCAGAAAGACCTCATGTGAAATTACAGTATGTCTTTTCCTACTCTGTCTGAGCAACCATACGAAATGCCAAGAGCCTAAAATACATAATGTTCTTTTGCACTAATGGGACTTTCTTAATGCGCCGAAAGATTTCAGCCTCAAAAAGATCTCTTCTTGGACAGAAATGCATTATTAAAGAACTCAGGAGCATCTTAAGAAAAGCAGATGTTGAATCTTATTTCACCCCCTCCCTTCAGTAAATGTTTGGCACATATTTCTTACAGTTTCTTCAAGATTTGCTTTAGGATATCTCCTTTTTATTATTGTAGGTCCTGGTTCTGGCTGTTTAGTCACCTTCAAGCAATGTCTTGGGTATGTTTTGTGTTGGATCTTGGTTTCTCTTAATCTGGTGACGGGTTGAAGTAAAGGAATCTTAAAGTAGGATTCAATTTAGGAACATCACAACTGGTATTTTCAAATAGTCAATCTGGTTCTTAATTGAACAGGAATTTTTTCATTTTTATTTTAAAAATAAAATATAATTGACTTTAAAAACTAGAATGAAGGATTTTTTTTAAAAATGAAAATTCCAAAAATAAAAGTTTTTTTTACTTTCCCAGAGAAATGTACAGTAATTTATAGATATTAATTTTGATGAGAGTTGTATTAAAACTGCAGGTTAATTGGGACACAATTGAATCTTTATGATATAAAGTCGTCTTATCTCTGAACATGGTATGTCTTTCCATTTACTTAACTCTTTTTAAATGTCTTTCAGTAGAGTTTTATAATTTTCTCCATAAAGCCTTGCTGGATTTATTCCTAGATACTTTATTTTCTGTTACTATTAAAACAATATTTCGAAATTGCATTTTCTGTTTTCTACTGGTGTGTTGGAATGCAATTGAATTTTGTGTATTGATTTGGCAACCTTGCTAAACCTTTATTAATTCTAACAGATCGCATCTTATTTT